>WBNM01031665.1:0-17900 GCA_013399055.1 Ramphastos sulfuratus | reverse complement strand
AGGCGCTCACTTTTGATGGGATTACAGGTAATTGAAATTTAAAATTCAAATCAACTATCGAAAAGGTCATCTTGAAAAATCCGTCGGCATCTGGTATTTATCAGCTGACGCGCAACTAAAGGTAAATCCGGGGCAGCGCTTCGCTTCTTTGCCCCATCTCTGACGCGGGGCAGGAGCTGCGCAATTCCCGCGTTCTCGGCCCTCCGTAGATGCGGAGACGGCTGCTGTTCTCTGCCGGGCAGCCCGTCCCGCCGCACGTCGGGCTGCAGCGGGCGGACGCGCCCTCTCCGCGGCGGCGCAGCGGAGTTAGGAGCGGGACGGCGGCGCTGCTAATGCAGCGGCCCGGAGGGGAGGAGGAGAAAAACGNGGGCTCGGGGCAAGTTTGTGGGATTTAATCGCGGGCTATAAATGGGGCTGCTGGAACTTTAAAAGGCAGCAAGCTGTGGTTGGCTGGTAGCGAGATTTGGAGTAACATATGGCATTAAAAGGCGCACAGCTGGAGGTAGCATTTCCATCGCAGTGAAGTCAGAGCAGCTGACTCTCCAGCTTGCGGTGTAATTAGCAAACCGAGCACTCCTCCTTCTCTCCCTCCCTCTCTCTCTCCCGCCTGCCTGCCTCCCTCCCTCCCGCCGCGCCTCGCTCTCACTCGCACCCGCGGCCGCGCTCCCTCCTGTCCGCCCGGCTCTGCACCCGCGGCCGGCTCCGCCGCGCCCCGCGGGAAGGTAAGCGCCCAGCCGCGGCATGTAGCCGGCTGCAGCCGCAGCCCTGCCCTTTCGCTGTCCTTACGCCGTTTGTTTTCCTCTTTGGCTTTTAACAACTTTATGGGAAACTTTTTCCCTTTTATCCCTCTTCCCGCCCCCCCCCCCCGCCTTTCTGCATGTGGGGGCCGGGGCCGCTGCTGCCCCCGGTGCACACTCCTCACCCCGCAAAAACGCCGCTTCCCCCGCGCCCGCCGCCAATGTTTTGTTGTGATTCGGTGCATAACGACTGAGGAGAAAGTTTAAATGTGTGTGTGTGCGTGACGCGGGCGATACGCTTTATTAAAAGATGCCCCGAGTTAGCGTTGCTGGGAATACAGGCTGGGAGTTTATGCCTTTAGAGACATATGTGTGTGTGTGTGTGTGTGCTTCCCTCATCTTAGTTTTACTGAAGTGCTTAGTGGGAGAAACAAAGGTTGGAGGGGCTGCTGCTTTACGAGCTTTTGTTTACTTGCAATCAAGTTTTTCCTGTTTGGAGCAGGTGTGAAAGGATAAGAAGCATGTTGTGTTGGGTTTTTTTCTCTTCTCTACCTTGCCCCCCTCCCCCCCTTAATAAAACTATTAGAGACAATTAACAGTAAACGTTATCTCCAAGGCTGTTTCTTTGGCTTGTGTTACCGAAAAGCCGATCTGTTTGTTACAGCTGCTAGGAGGCTTTAGTTTACAGTAGCATTCAAGTTTTTCCTGTTTTGAACAGGTTATGAAGGAAGAATGGAGTTTCCAGACCATAGCCGCCAGTTGCTGCAGTGTCTGAGTCAGCAGCGTCACCAGGGCTTCCTGTGTGACTGTACTGTTTTAGTTGGAGAAGCTCAATTCAGAGCTCACAGAGCCGTTCTTGCCTCTTGCAGTATGTACTTCCATCTTTTCTACAGGGACCAGTTAGACAAAAGGGATATTGTGCATCTGAACAGTGACATTGTCACAGCCCCTGCCTTCAGCCTGCTGCTCGAATTCATGTACGAGGGAAAGCTGGAATTCAACAGTCTCCCGGTTGAAGATGTGCTGGCAGCAGCTAGCTACCTTCACATGTATGACATTGTGAAAGTCTGCAAGGGCAAGTTGAAAGATAAAGAATTATGTTCGGAAGAGAAGATTAATGATGAGGCGAATAGTTTGGAGAAAGCAGAGCATTTTCTGGATGCTGGAGTGCCCCTGGTCCACGAGTTTGACCCAGGAAACAAACAAAAATTCAGCGTTGCAGAATACGAGAGAGCAGCAGGCAAAGAAAAGGTCAGCAGTCACCCCGCCTGGCCCTCTGATCACATAAGTGTCAGCTCTGTGCCGACAGAGGCAGAACCGTGCGCCGCAGCAGCTGGAAAAACAAAGGCTAATGTCAATAGTTCCACAGGACCTTTGTCCCAAAGGTCTGTTAACCATCCCCTGGCCTCGAGTGATGTGGACTGTGCGCTGGATTTGTCTTTCAAGCCTGTGCCGGGGAGAGATTCCTTACACCCCTCCTATGTCTTTGGACAGCTGGCTTCCGACAGCCAGCAGCAGGGTACCGAGCCACTTGTTAAAGATGAACAAGACTTGCTGTCAGATCAGGAGGACAGCGAAGCCAGGAGTCCGGAGAGTCAGCATTTTGGGAATTCAGCCAAAAGCCTAGTGACAGGGTTAGGACACATGTTCGCGGGGAATGGCAGCTCTCATGCCCGAGAGGAGGATATAGATCAAGAGCGAGATGAGAGCGAGGACGACATGGATTCCTCAGACATCTCCTCGGGTGTCCTCGTGCCTCCTGGGCATATCTGCATTTGTCCCCTTTGTAGCAAGGTGTTCCCAAGTCCACACATCCTTCAGCTGCACCTGAGCTCTCACTTCCGTGACAAGGATGGCTCCCGGACCCGCCTGTCCCCTGACGGGTCAGTCCCCACTTGTACCCTCTGTGGAAAGACTTTTTCTTGCATGTACACGTTAAAGAGGCACGAGAGGACTCACTCGGGAGAAAAGCCCTACACCTGTGGCCAGTGCGGAAAGAGCTTCCAGTATTCCCACAACCTCAGCCGCCACGCGGTCGTGCACACCAGGGAGAAGCCCCACGGGTGCAAGTGGTGCGAGAGACGGTTCACGCAGTCCGGGGATTTGTACAGACATATCCGCAAATTTCATTGTGGCCTTGTAAAGTCCTTGGTTGTTTGAGACATGGTTTGGGTTTTTTAAATTTTTTTTTTTTCCCCCTCACCCTTTTAAAACAGGAAAAAAAGGCAGCATCTGAATTGTAATTTCCTCCACCCCGTCTTCCTTTATTTTATTTTGGTGATATTCACTTCAGGTATATAATCTTTAAAAGATGCAGAGGTATACACTCCAGAGGCCTTTTGATGCAACCCTTCCACCTCTCCATCTCCCCTCTTTCTCTGCCACTCTCCCTTCCCAGTACTGTCCTTTAGGTCTTCTCTTGCACACCCATGTTACATTATTAATGTGAAATGATCTAAGTAATTCTGCAATGATTTAGCATCTGTTTTCATGCTGGAAGTACTTGCTTCATGGTCAGGGTTTTTTTTTGTTTCTTTTTTTTTTTTTCCTGTAGTTTGAGAAAAAGATTATCAGCAAGTTCCAGAGAAAAATTTGGATTCCATTAAGCTCCCCTAATGCTCTCTGTGTGTTGCATAGAAACATCTGAAGAGGTGTACTATGATTTAAATACATTTCAGTGTAGAGAAAGTTTGTTGCATATCACAGCATAAGTGGCTGTATTCTTATTTTACAGAGCTAGACAAGACCTTAAATTGGCCCAAATTATGAAAGGGGTTGAGGTTTCCTGGCTGCATGTTTGGTACTGGTAATTTTTTATTCTCTTTGTTACATTAGAATAATTCTACAGTCAGTCCTAAATTCTGAATGAGAATTATTTGCCTTGGGACTTGACTTAAATGTTACCTACCTACCCACCCATCCTCCTCCCTGAGCTGACCCTACCGAAAAGCTGCTTTTGAGCATAAAATATGTAAGGAAAAACTCTGTCTTCAGCACATTCATTCCTGAAACGTTGAAGGATGTGCACTAGGACATACAATAAAATTATGGGATATGTGAATATTTTCATTCCCATGTCATCACCCTGGGGCTGATCCTGTCCCCGTTGAGGGGGATGGACAGCACTCCTATAGTGATAACCCCTCGTGATACTGGGCTCATGGGTTCAAGGTAACTTGAACGTGTGTTATGAGATGCCCTGTCTGAAGAGTTTGCTGCTAAAAAATCAGCAGCTCAGAATTTTATTTAATTTTTTTAATGAAGTTGGTGATTCCCTCTGGGGTAAACTCTGTGCAATTGCTGGTGTTTTCAAGGGGCACTGTGTGGATGAACTGCTGGAGGGAAAAATGTCCCAAGCTTTTCCCCTGTGTCCCACCTCTTCAGGAACATTTTTGGAGGAGTTTTTAGGTGCCTTTTTTTTTTTTTTTTTTGTTAAGTTTGTTTGTAAACAGGCTGCCTGTAACTATAACCAGTATACTCCAAATAACTCAATTACTTGCCTAATAGAGCATCCTTTGGTCTGTGCATGTCAGTAAATATCAGATTATTCCCTTCCAGCCAAATTACCCATTCAAGGTACACATGTACATGGGACTGAAATATAATAATAATACCTGAGGGTTTTGAATGTTGTTCTGCTGCATTAGCATTGCTTCACCAGCTTTCCTGACACTCCTGGAATTGTTTTGTGAAACTTAAGTGTTAATTTTGAAATGAATTTGAAGCACTGAGGTTAGATTATTTTTAAAAGTCGTGCTTAAAATACTGTATTTCATCTTATGAAGAAAGAATTTCCCAATGCCATTCCCCCCGGTCTAAAAACTGAGCACTACCTGCATAAATAATATGGAATTGATAATTTTTTTTTTTTTTAAAAGTACTTCCTCCTTTAAAGGAAATCAGGATATACTTGTTACAGCCTCCTCTTATTATTCATCTCTTAAACTACGAATGTACATGTAATGTGAAATTTTGATTCTATTTATAGTTTTGGGGTTTGTTGCTTTCAGTCTGATTTCTTGACTGTAAAATATTTTTGCTGAACCTGTTACATATGAAAGTTGTGGGAGAGTACTGTATCTTGAACATAAATGGCTTTGGTACTGTGGTCTTATTCTACTTAATCATTTTTTTTTTTTTCCTTTTTGCTGTGATTGGAAATAGCACTGAACAAAAATCTACTAAAATTAAGTTATTTTTCTTTCTAATCATATTAAGTTATTTTTTTTCTCCTGAAGATACTTGATATAGTATTTATTAGATTTTTTTTTTAAAGTGGAATTATTACTGTTAATCTATTTCAAAACTAGTTAATTTACACTTCACTTTAAATTTTATAACAGTGGGATTTGCATGTTGAACAACATGTAAAGATTTTAATGTAGAGTCAGCAGTATTGAAGCTGATAATCTTAATTTTGCATTGTTGTGACACTCTTTTTGCATTTCAGTCTTCAATTGCTGTTGGTTTGTTCTTTTTTGTTTGTATTTTTTATTAGAAGACCATAAAATAGGATGTGCCATAAGAACATCATTAGTGTATGGAGCAGGGGAAAATTGAAACAAGTTTGTGTCTGATCTTAGTATAGAAATAATTAAACTGATGCTATAAGCATGCTCTATACTGCAGTGAATATGGGGCAAAAGTTTTTAAAACAAAAAAAAAAAAAGAAAAAGAAAAAAAAAGACTTTCTCATTCTTGCTTCCATCATGAACATACTGTTCTCATAGTCTGGTATTTGTTCCCACTCCTCATAGCTTGAATTTTTAAAGTAAAAAAAAAAAAAAAGTTTGCACTTATTTTTGTTCTTAAGGTGACTTTTTTTGCTATCTCTGTGTGTCTCACTTTTAAGTTGCAGTAGCTCAGAGCATGTTTTCAAAGTGGTTCATGGCTCTACAGAGAAGTACTAAAACCATGGCACACTTAATGCTTGTCTCTTCAAAAACTGTTTCACTGTGGGGCAGTCGCTGTCTCTGTAGGGAACAGTCCTGTTCTGCATTTTAAACACTGGATTTGTTGTCTTCTACAAATACTGTGAAGTTAATGTAAAAAAAAAAAAAAATCATTGATATTTTTAATTGTTTTTAATCTTGGTGCAGTTCAGATTAAATATGTATATTTAAAGACACTAATTTTTGTGGGAGAGTTTTATAGTATACAGTATGTAGAAAAGCTATTGGAATGGAATATATTTTATAAAAACGTTCTATCACTGTTTTATAGTGAACTATTTTTTCTTCAGTGTTAGTGTAATACTGTTAGTCTAGATACGACAATCGCAGGAAGAGTGATTCAAGCTACTGTTAGTGCTTAGTTGTGTGGAGTTCTGTTTGCAACTGTATTGGTATGTGCTGTACAATGTGACAATCGTGTCTAGGATTGTTGTCTTTATAAAATTTACATGAAATAAAACGTGCTAGAGTTGTAAGCTTGAGCTGCCTCCTCCTCCCCACTTTAGTGGAAGGGGTGTGGATGTTTGGGGTTTTATTAATAGTATGTATTTATTTTTATTATTTATTACTAATATTTTACAGGTGGTTGTGCTGCTTAAAAAAAAAATATACATATATATATATACTCTAGTAATGTCTTTCTTTTCCAGGGCCATGTGGAATTTTAGGCATGTGAGGAGCTGCTGTATCTCACTCAGAGCCTGACCGAGCGTTTCCTTAGTCACTGGGCAGGACTAAAACCAGAACCACTTCTGCATTTTAAACAGATTATTAGGAAGATTTGAGTGGGTTCAGCTCTTCCTCTGATACCTTGAATGAGCTTTGGACCAGCCCTGCCTGAGGGATACTGCTTTACAGCTGCAGGTTGGGGACTAGATGACAGGCTGGTGGATACCCTGGCAAAGGTGCCGTGACTGAAGCCATGTTGGTTCACTTGTGCAAAGGGGTTCTTCTTTAAGTGTCAAATCTCTCCTAGGCTTGGAAGAGCTGAGATCTGTCTGGCTAACATCCACCTTAAAACTTCAGTTGACTTCAACAGCATCTGAAATTAGGGGAAGAGCAACAGCCAGCTGCTGCTAAGGAGAGGAAAAGAAACTGAGGGTGCACCTGTATTATGTGCACTGTCTTCTGCTTCTAAATTATTGGGAGATAAAAGATCCTGACAGAAGCAGACAGCCTTGAAATGGTGCTGGTTGAGGGATAGGCAAATTGCAGTTAATGCTGATGTGGAGGCACAGCTATCTCTTCCCACCAGCTATCACGTAGTTGCTTCTCTGCAGTCCTCTCAAAATAGGTATTTCTTGGGTTCAAGCATGTGTCCTGCCTCATGGAGCTTGTGCTTTCATCCCTGTCTGTGGGAAGGGCAGAGTGCTGCTGGAGATGCCCAACGATCCTCCATCCTCCGATGTGGCGAAGTGTTTGAAACTATAAATATTTTTTTTCCCCCTTTCCTAGGAGTGTGGGTGTCTCTGCAGCTGCTTATTTGTGACACACACTCTTTTCACACTCTTCTACTGTTGTGAATGTATGGAAGAGGATTCAAAGGTGTTCTTTAACTCCTGCCCCCCAAAAATTTAAACGAATGTGTCCAAATCTGGATATTGTGCTAGGGAAGGGGGAGGGGAAAAACTACTCTTCTTTGAGGAAGGAGAGCACTCGGAAAGAAGCGAGTTTGAAGCTAAACCTGGGAGGTGGATGGCTTGCAAACAGGCTATAAATAACTGAGAGTAGATTGAGGAGAGCAGCCCACATCTACTCTGGCATGGGCATGCTGTGCCCATTTTCTTTGTTGATAGCAATTGCTAATGTGAATTCTGGCACTCCAAATCCTGATGCCTGTTGTTCTGATAACATAATTAAATCTTAGGAATGTGAAATATAAAAAGCTTTGAGAAGAAACCAGGCCACTAAGCGGATACTGGAAAGGGAGGGTGTGGGGTGCATATGTACCAATTAAAGCAATGGGATCCCTCTAGGCAGGGTTCCCTGCCTGCCAGCTTACATATGTGCTGTGAATGATCCTGCCTATCTCTCGGGAGAGGGGATGATCCCCAAGGGTATCTGCTGTCCTAAACTTGTGCTGCAGGGGTTGTTACCTTTCAGGATTGCAGCACATAGCAGGCTCCTTAGGTTGGCAAGGGTCAGTCCTACCAATGCCAATGGCTTGGGTTCCTGCTGCCCTTGCAAAGCTTGGTTCTCCTTGGGGTGAGTGTTACAAAACATTTATTTATTTCTAGCTTTTGTTTTTGAAGTGTAAAGTGCCTTCTGGAGGTGGTCTGGCCTAGGTGCACACAGCGATGCCTGTGTATGCCTGGGTTTATCTGGCTGTATGTCACCAAATGGTACCATGCATCTTGAGACTACAGAAGAATGTCTTGGGTTTTTTTTTTCCTGCTTGAGTGGTGGGATGAATTTGAACCAAGTGCCTTCCAACCACATCCATGGGGATGACTCTAGGTGAGGTTTCTGCTGTTTGGTCTTGACTGTGAGAAGCACTGTGTGGATGGACCATATTCATTGCTTAGGTTATTACAAGTGAAACAAGCCTCCAAAGATGTCATAATGAGGGAGGTCCCACATGAGAAGTAATACGGGTGGAAGGGTAGAGAGGTCTTTGTATTGCCCAGCTTGCTGTTGGTAGTATGTCACTACCCAGCTTTTCCTGGTGCTTGGGGTCAGATTGTGCCACCCTGAGTTTTGCTTGTCCGTGAGTATCTTTCTGTGCTATTTTGCTGAGGAAGATACACAGCAGAACACAAAATAGCAGCTGTTACCTGAAGAAATCAATAGCAGGTGTGACCCAGCAGAAACAGCCTATGTAGGACAAAGCTGGGCTCAAGCGAAATGGAGTCGAGCCTATGATGCAGTTGGTGTGTGAAAATGCCTTGTCCTGGGAGGAGGAGGAATTGCGAACGGGGCTGCAAGCAACCTACATAGAGAACATTTTGTCTCAAATGACTTGATGTTTTGTGCCTGGGAGGACCTGGCTGGAATTGCTACAGATTGAGCAACTGTGAAGTGAGGTGTCTTTCATAACAACCGGACCGAGGGATCCTGGCTTCCTACTTCTGACATGTGAGGATGAGCCAGTGGATGTGAAGTGCTTTCCAAGCGTGCACCCTCTGTGTATAGGCCATAGCCCTTGCATTCTTCTTGACCAGTTCCTCTCATCCCAATTGGGGAGGCAGGGTGGGGAAAGAGAGAAAGGAACAAAAAGTTGCTAATGGTGTTTAACAAGTGAAGAGTGAGCAAACACATTGGTTATTGTTACCTGTTTCCTGTTTGTTATTCTCTGTTGTACAGCTGCATGCTTCTGTACACAGCTGTCTGCTCTGCCCTTTCAAATGATCTGTTGCAGAAAAGCAAAGTACTTGACATCTTGGCTTTAAAAACAAACGAAACAACCCCCCACACCCCCGTAAGGCCCCTGCTATAATATTCTTGGGCCTTGTACGTGCATCAACCTTCTGTGTGCCCTTCTCCAGTAAGTGGACTTTGCAGACAGAGGTGATGGTTGACGCTGCTGCCAGGCAAAGCAACCTGTGCGGCGCAGTGCCATCAGCATTTTCCAGCAGCAGAGGGTGTGCTCTAGCTTCCCAAGGGGTTTGGAAGCTATGTAGGTTGTAGACCTCAGGACGAAATTATCAGAAAGTGGGTGTTATCAGTCCTAATAACATAGGAATTTGGGGAAACAAAAGTTCAGATGACAATCTCATCCACAGGTTACTTCTCCTTGGGGATCAGCCCACACACTAGGTACTCTCTGTTCCCCAACCTTTCTCTTTTTTTTTTTTTTTTTTTTTTTTTCTGTGCTATCCAGGTGGTGTTATGAACCATCTGCTGCAGTGATTCAGCAGAATCCATTTAGCGCTTTCCCAGAGAGGCCAGCATCTGCCAGGCAAGGGGGAGACCATGGGGAAGCCCAGCACATCTGCCACTGTGTCTGCAAGCGAGGTCTGGGGTCGGCCCCTAACCTTCTCCCAGTCACCCCTTGGGGCACAGATTGTGCAGGGGAGCACAGCAATCTTCACCATCATTGTCATGACTTGTCTGGCTCTATCAGCATGGTTAATTATCAAATGGCTCTTTTGGCTTTGGCTGTGGAAGGGAAGAGCCTTCCACGTGCTTTGTGATTTCTGCGGTGTTTGCCTGGCGCTTGGCATACACTGGGCTTTCTGGCTGGCACAAGATGGGAATGAGTCTGTGTCGTTTTTGTTCCCAAGGTCATACTGAGAGATCTTGGACTTGAAAGCAGAAGTGTGAAAATAGTGTCCCCAAAGTGAGGGGAAATAAGGCAGTTCCAATCCAGCAGGATTTTGCAGAACAGATGTAGGGCTGGGCTGGGTGTGAGAGGGAGGGCAGAAAGAGTGATGCCAAATCTGCTTTGGTTATCACAAATTCCACTTATTTGCCATGGTAGTAGCTGAGTGTAAGGATCACTTGAATTTTGCTCCAGGATGGAGGGGAAGATGATCGTTCAGATAATATGAAGTATTTCATTAGCAGCGCTGACTTCCCAGCTTAGTGGTAAGACTTGAGCTAATGCTTGGCAGTGGCTGCTGGCGAAAGTGAGTATAAAAACTAAATACCTGGCAAGGTGTTTTGAGAACCTGTACATATTTGAGCCTCTGGCAGGAAACGTAATAGATCCTGTGTTCAAAAATCCATCACATCTGTGCAATGGGTTATGGCAACAAGTGCTGAACAAGGACCAGGAATGTATTGCAACATTTCTCATGTACTGGAAGCTATCTTATTTTACAGAGGGCCAGTGATATTTGATGGAGCAGAAGCTCCTATCTCCCTTACTTTGTAAGTTACATAAAGATCTTAGTTTTAATAGACCATGAGTAGTCAGTGACTAGGGTTCAATCCTTCTGATGTTAGCTGTCAGAAGAAGATAGTTTCCTTTTAATAATTTCCTTTAGAGATGCTCTTGCAGAAAATGGTTTGTAAGCAAACCCTTTCACCTTGCTGCTGTCAAAGAATGTACACAAAATCCTCAGAAGACAACGGGTAGATAGATACACTGTCTGGGCATGTGGTCTGCCCTGCTCCTGAGCAGGGTGAACTCAGCATTTGTTTTACCTGACAAATACATGTCTAACCTACTTGTGGGAACCTTCTCAGGTGATGTATCATGGTCCCCACCTGCCCCTTAGCTTGGAAAGCTTTTATTTTCTTCCATTTATGTCATGCCCACGTTTTATGCTCTGATGCTTTTGTCTTTCCAGGTGGATAAGGAGAGGAGGCTCTACTGGCAGCTGTAAAAATGGGCTTATGGGGTGAACTGACCCAGCTTATAAACTGGACCTGGTTGTAGAGTCTTGGGCAATGTACCCAAATTGCAGGACAAGATTATTCTAAAGTCCTCTGGATGTTTTATTTCATGGCCAGTAAAGATGCAGGAGGCCCCAGGGCATAAGTGCCTCTCTGTAGGTGGGTAGCATGAGAAACGGGCTGTTGGGTCAACACAGGCAGAAGTGACTTCTCTAAAACGTGCAACCCAAGACCTCAGGGCTATGTTCGTTCTTCAGGAAGCTTCTAAGGACCTACATCTGATTAGCCAAATGTAGGCTGTGTTCTCTTTTGTCTCATCTTAAGACTTTTGCCTATGGTAGAATTTTGACGTCTTTTAAATGGACATCAATGACATTTTTAGGAGTGGGGAGAAACAACCCAGAGTAGTTCACTTCCCTTTCTTGTAGCCTTCAAAATTAACCTCTAGTTCTGACTTCAGGAATAACCCAATTAGCCACTTAGTAATGAATCCTAGAATCAACCAGGTTGGAAGAGACCTCCAGGCTCACCCAGTCCAACCTATCACCCAGCCCTATCCAATCAACTAGACCATGGCACTAAGTACCTCATCCAGTCTTTTCTTGAACACTTCCAGGGATGGCAACTCTGCCTCCCTGGGCAGCCCATTCCAAGGGCAAATCACTCTCTCTCTCTGTGAAGAACTTCCTCTTAATATCCAGCCTATACCTCCCCCAGCAAAACTTGAGACTGTGTCCCCTTGTTCTGTTGCTGGTTGCCTGGGAGATGAGACCAACCCTCACCTGGCTACAATCTCCTTTCAGGTAGTTGTAGACAGCAATGAGGTCACCTCTGAGTCTGTTTCCAGGCTAAACAACCCCAGCTCCCTCAGCCTCTCCTCATAGGGCTTGTGCTCCAGGACTTTTTTTTGTTTGATTTGAGGGGTTTGTTTTGTTTTTGCATTAAGTTTAAAGGTGAGTGCTCAAATACATCATGCTAGAAAGAGAGAGCCAGGGGTCAGGCTACACTGGGGCTTATTGTGAGATGTATTAGATTGGAGCTGGACAGTGTAGCCTGTGGCGGCGTTGGTCAGTGAGTATGGTGGTCCTTCCTGCATTCTGCCTTGTAAAGTCTGAGCACTTCAGCTGATGTATCTCAAGAACATGGTGGAGACACTCACTGCTGGAGGGGAAAGCATCTGATGCTGCTAGAGGACTGCTGGAAAACCTATTCTGTGAGTTTTGATGCTGCAGGTACCCAGATCTCTGCTCCAGGCTGATGGAAGGCTGATGTGGGATTAATGCCTGCTCATTGTCATTCTCTGGTCTAGGCAGTGGTTTGCCTACACCTAAGAGACAAACTTTCAGCTCTGTGCCTCTGAGGGAGTGTGGAAAGTTTAAGCTCAATTTTGCCCAAGGGGTTGAGTTTTGCTTTAGCTGGGGAGCAGGTCTGAGGAAGCTCTGCTCAACTGTCACCTAGTGCTAGTTTCAATGCCACATAACTGGAGCACGGAAAGCTATTCAGCTCCACATCCAGAGGTGGAACCATCTCAAGCATTTGATGTTCTCTCATTAAGACCTTCACAAAGATGGGAAAGGAGAGGAGCTGGAGTTGCTGATGCCATTCAGTGCAGTAACCCGGAGGTGGCAGTGCTTGCATGCAGGCCGAGCTTCAGGCCTTTCACAGCCTTTTGAGACCTTGAACATGCTGTTCCCAGCCTTGATTAAGTACCTCATTGCCTTGGGTGCAGCCAACAGTGTCTGCAGGCAGTTTTCCATCTCTTCCTACAAGGGAAAGACTTTTCTGAAGAAGCAGTGAAGATGAGAACCAGGGTCTGCACCCAGCAGATGAGGACAGCTTTGGGGAGGGACAGTTTTGGGTTTGTCAAATTGAAAGCAAAGTACGAGGCTGTGGGCATGTCCTTGCTCTAAAATGATGGTAAGAGCGCTGCTGGTTCTTTTTGCTGGTGCTAATGGGCTGAAGGTTCTTTGGCTCCTGGTAGCACTAAGTTCTAAGAGGTAAGAGCAGCTGTGATACTTCTAAAGCACTGTGTTTAACTCCTCAACATCAGCAGAATCAGAAACTCTTGTTACCTCTAAAATTAGGCTTAAAAGTCACCCAAGACTTGTGGCAACAAAAGCCACCTGTTTTACTGGGCTTGAATTTTTTTTTTAAGTCTTGCTGCTTGTAAAGCTAGAATTTAAAAGATCAGACAACACTTTGTTCTACAACACATGAAAAGATGCTGAACACTGCTCTGAAGTAAGAACACAGTGACTTCCTTGCAGTGTTTTGCTGTGCTGCCAGTTGCGTACTGGGAAGTTCTCACAATGCTTTATTATCCACCTTCAGAACAGAGGTTCTGGCTTTTGGTTTCATTTATTTCAAACCCTACCAAAAATGTCCACTGCTTTCAGAATAAGGAAAATGTAGGAGATTTTCCTTGGAAAATGGTTTTTCAAAATGTGCTTTTTTGGTGTGTATTTTCTCTGTTTACTGAGTCTTCAGGATATGTGATGTGGCTGCGCAGTTGATGTGGCACAGGGGAATGCAAGGAGGTATTGGGAATGTAACTACAAAACACAAATTTGTCCCACAGGATGATCTCAAGTGCATTCGTGGTATCTGGATCTCATAATTCTCCTCTCAAGTTGACATATCTCAAAGTCTCATTGCTAAAATGTCAGTGCTGGGAGTTTCCCTAGGAGAGCCTCTCTCCACATCATGACCTGGCACAAACTCCCTGAGCTTTTAGAACTGTGTGGTGTTAAAGGTTTCTGTGGAAGAAAAATAGATGTAGTAAGAGCTCTTACTGCATCACTGGATTTTGGCACTGCAGCCAAAGCTGTCTGATTTGGTGGGGTTTAAAATAATATTTTAAATTTATTGTTTTAAAATCTGCTAAGGAAAGCATTAGATTTGCAGCCTTTCAGGTTGAAATCTTCAGGCTGGCCATCCCCATAGATTTTCACACAGGGAGGTATGGACTTGCAGAAAATATAATGCACTTTCTGTAGAAAATGTCTGGTTTGTTTGCTGTACCCTGCAAAGCTCTGTCCTGGTGGGGCAAACTCCAGTGCTGTGGTGCAGACTTATGCCCACATAAAGACTGCTGAACGGGCTCTGAGGTTGCACAACGTCTAAAGCGGGCACAACAGCGTCGGCTACCTGTGAGCCTCTCCCTCTTCCTTGTGTACTTTGAAACCCCGAGGGAGGGAGAGCAGAGAATGAGTAAGACGTTGGGAACAGATGTTGCCCAGTAGCAGTGAAACAAATATTTTGTGTTTATGGTACTTCTAGTCAAGGGTAATGTTAACACTGATGTGTCTGTGTTAACTTGCCCTTTTCTCAGCATAATCTCTCTGCAGAGACATTTGAGCTGGTTACTAATAAATGTCTGCCTGGAGTGGGGTGAGTGCTGTACTCCTGAATATGTGTAATTTGGTTCCTAATTCTGCAAAGCATGTTGGTTATTCCCTTGCCTATGTGTCGTTTCTTCCCCTGTCTGACCTGTTTGCTGTCCCCCAGCTGCAAGTGACAATTTGCTTTGCATAGGGAGGAAAGACACTACCCAGAAAGACTCAGATTTTTTTGTTTTACAGGTTTGTGGTGGTGTGGTTTGTTTTGTCTTTCCCCACCCCGCAAAGGAGTTGCTGGGTAAGAATGCTGAGTTGGTTGATGTGTGTGTGTTTGTTTTTTCCTTGTTGCTTTGTTTTGTTTCCCCAAAGGCACTTGCCTATGCTTCTCTCTGGTCTTATAGACATGATGGGCTTGGGGTGCACAGCTGCCTCTTCATCCCCTTGTCCTCAGCTGAGAGGCACCCGATTCCCCAGCCCTGGAGGATATTATCCCCGTGGCAGCATCTGGCTCTTGGCAGGCTCTGCAGGCAACCGTGCTGGCAGGGTTTGGAGTTCTCTTTTAGCTTTGTCGTGTGGTAATCTGTCAGTTGGCTCTTTGGGCTCCCTTGTTCTCCTGCATGCTTTTTCTTCTTCTCAACAAACCTCTTAATTTGGAGTTGGTCAATGAGAGCTTTGAGAATGCTCCTTAGAATTGCTCTCCATCAGGCATTTCTTTTCGTTTGCTCCAAAGGACTTTCAGCAAATCTTTGTTTTATTGCAATAGTAGCAAGCAGGGGAGAAAAGCTGATCAGGTTCCTAGTAGCTCAGTGGAGTCTGTTAGTGTCAGCAGACAGGATAATTTACTCAACTGATTGTTCTGGCTCTGATTATTTACAACAATCCTAAAAGCATTGCCTTCCCTCCTCCCCACCCCAGGAAGGAAACACTGGTGGTTTTAAACAGCAAGGAAAGACTTTAAACAAACCAAGAGCAGAATACAAAACAACATCTCTGCTGCTCTTCTTGAAGACAAGTGTGTTTGGGGGCCAGATCCTCGGCTGAAGTAAATCCTGCCTGTCCCCAGGATTGTGTCACTGTGCATCGTTTCAAAACCGTCCCCCAAGGATATTACTATTCTTTTCTCCATGTATGAATAAGCCACTTACAGTGCATAGCTGCTATATTACAATTTCCTAAGAGGTGCTGGCATCTGGAGAGATTACATTCCGCTGGCCCCTGGGATGGAAAGAATGAGTTCAAGAACAAAGAATGAAATCCTCACTTCTGTACTCAGAAATCCGATATTTACCAAAGGGTAGGGGCAAGCTGGTAGCTGGACCTTGACTTTGCCCATGTTTGGTGCAACCTTCCTGTTTTCTTCCAAAAATTGGGCTGTGCAGAGCCATCCGTAAAAATAAACTTAATATCACTTGGTGGGTGGGAGAAAAAAAAATCTCACTGGTGAACTTTGCGACACTGAAATGTGTAGAATTAACAGCCCTGCAATCCGGTGTCTATTTGCAGGACTGGCACGGTTCACGCCGTGGTCTTGGCAGCCGTCGTGCAGCCCCGGCACCTTGCTCTGCAGAGACACCTTTCTGGGTGGGAGGAGGATGCTGAAGGCCTGGCTGCCTGCCAGCTAGCGTTGAACCGCAACGCAAATTGCAGTGTAGTTGCAAAAAATTGAGATCGCCCACTCCTAGCAGTCTGTGCCATCGGCTGTCTGGCAGGATTGATGGTTGTCACTACTGAATGCTGCTGAGCTGGAGCCAAAATCAAATGAGTGGATGTCCTCGTGAGCCTGCTTGGGGTGGGGGGAAGGGGGGGAACAAAAAAAGAAAAAAAAAATTGCACAACTTAAAAAACCTGAGAACTTTTTTTCAATGTAAAAACTAAACTAAAGAGGCATGTTCCACTCTGTAATTGCTTCGCTGGGAAGAAGGACTGAGAAACATTCCTGCTGCATGCAAAATCAGAAGGTCACAGATTTTCAGCTGTCTTTCCTTGGCACTGTTTTGGGATGGAGGAGACTCTGGCAGGAAGGAGGAAGCATCTCTTCTTGTATTAAACTGTCCCTGGGACCCGGAGGGATGTTTAAGCATGCTCTCAACAGCTGCGGTGTAATGCTGGTTGTGGCAACAGGGGACAGACTGATGTCCTTTAACGTTTTTCTGTCTTCCCAGATAGACAAGCAGGCCTGGGCATGCTCTAGATCACAATTGTTGTGGCGGCTGATGTGGGTTAGCAGTGAAGCAACTGGTTATAACCTTCTTGGTAAATCATAGAGTAATTTGGATTGGAAGGGACTGTTAAAAGTCACATAGTCCAACCCCTCTGCAAAGAGCAGCAACACCTTCAACTAGACCAAGTCGCTCAGAGCTCTGTGCAACTGACCTTCTTTCCAGGACAAGAAGTGGGGACTGGGTTTCCTAAGTCTAAGCAAAATCCTGGTAGGAAGACAATGTTAAGAACCTAGCTTGGCTGTGATGGTTGTATTGCAGAGTAGAGGTCAAGTCCCAAAATTCTGTAGCACCAACATGGTGTTTGCTCACCTTTCAGTCTTCAAATTGTGCACAAAGTTTATGGGACAAACGATCCTGAAGGGTGAGAACAACCTGCATTAATCTCTGCTCCATCACCTCTTAAAAGAGGGACAAAAGGAAAGAAAGCAAGCCAGAAAGGAAGGAAACATGCTTCCTTTTCTCTGCTGTGCTGAAAAAAAAAATGCTTATTCTCCTGCCTGCTTCCTCTGCTTCTGGGATGGGGGTGTTGTGGAGCTGCTGCTCCCTGAGTTGGAGAGGGCTGGGTCTGGTCCAGCACAATCCCAAGCACAAATACAGNGTGTTTAAGGTCAGGTTGGACAAGGCCTTGAGTAACCTGTGCTAGTGGGAGGTGACCCTGCCTATGGCAGGGGGTTGGAACTAGATGATCCTTGAGGTCTCCTTCCAACCTTACCATTCCATTATTCCACTAGTACTGGTAGTTTATTCTTGGGGTACAGATCTGAACTATTTCCTAAAAAAAGGTACAATGTATTCTTGAGTTATGCCAACAGATGTGATGCCAAAAGGTGTCTTTGAGCCTGTCTGAGTTGGGGAAGAGCATCCTGACTGATGATGTGGCTTCTTCAGAACGTGTCCTTCTGTTTTCTTTTAGCATGACTTGAGGGTGCTGATCCTGATAGTGAAGGTGGGTGCTGCTATGGGTGCATCCTAGTGCTTGTGGTGGGCAGCGGTGAGAGGACAGCAGCATGCTTCTGTCTGTGGCATTAGCAGCACCTACCTTATTCATTCCTGGGAAGTGCCAAGTTGTAGAGCTAAAATATGTAGTATTTACTGGCTTGGCAGGTAGCAAGATTGTAACTACGCATGCTGCAGAAATTCGTGTGTTTGTGATCTTGCTAAGATGCTAAGCACCAGCTGTGTAATCACACCTGGAACAAAATGAGTGGAGAATCAGCCAGAAGGATGCAATGGCAGCAGCAAGGCAGGGACTGCATCCCTTGCCATGTGGCCAGCATGTCTTCAAGGTTGTATCCTCTGAGAGACAAATCTCTCCCTGCTGGCCCAGGAAGGGATGTTAATCAAAAAATGGCTTGGGTGGGAGGGGATCTG
>WBNM01031664.1:636315-758440 GCA_013399055.1 Ramphastos sulfuratus | reverse complement strand
GACCTTGTTGTGGCTTTCCAGTAGTTAAAGANTTTCCAGTAGTTAAAGAGACTGATCAGAAAGATGGAGACAGACTTCTCAGTGAGGCCTGTTGTGACAGGACAAGGAGTGATGATTTCAAACTAAAAGAGGGAGATTTAGGCTGGCTATGAGGAAGAAATTTTTCATGCTGCATGGTGAAACACTGGCCCAGGTTGCCCAGAGAGGTGGTAGATGCCCCATGCCTGCAAACATTCCAGGTCAGGTTGGATGAGGCTCTGAGCAATCTGATCTAGCAGAAGATGTACCTGCTCACTGCAGTGTGTTGGACTAGATGACCTTTAAAGGTCCCCTCCAACCCCAACCATCCTGTGATTCTGCCATGAGCAAAAAAGCATCCAACATTATTTTTCCCAATCTTGTCTGTTTTCCAACTCAGACAGTGAGTGTTTTGTTGAAGTGCTTTTAAGTCTCTGACTCTATTGTAGATCTGAAGGAAGCTCCAGTACCTGACATCTTGTGCTTCTCGTCATCCCACCCACCTTAGCCTGATAAAGTCATTCTCCCCTCCTACCATGCCACTGTGCATTTTAAAATAAAGCATCAGAGCAAGCTCTGAGAAAGCATTTAGGAAAAGAGGACACAGTTTATAAGTTTGGGTTGGGATCATTTGTAAATCAGCATCTCTCTCCACTTCTTTGTTTGACAAGTGACAGAACAAGAAGACACAAGAAGAGGAAATGAGCTCAAGTTGTGCCAAGGGAGGTTCAGGTTGGACATTAGGAAACATTTCTTCACAGAAGGGGTTCTCAGGCACTAGAACAGACTGTTCAGGGAGGTGATGGAGACCTGTGGATGTGGTGCTGAGGGACACGTTTTAGTGTAGCTTAGCAGCAGTGGTGGGATTGTGAGCTCTAGGCAAGAGGTTGGATTTGATGATCTCAGAGGTCTTTTCCAACATCAACAGTTTTATGATTCCTTGATTCTTTTCCTGGAGTGATGGCTTAGGCCAGCTGCAAGTGAGAGCTGGATGTTCAGAGGCTGCACAGCTCATTGGTGCTGTAGCAGCTTTTGTTTTCCCATCTCTGTGTTTCCTTCATTACAGTAATACAGCTGATTTATAACAGCCCTTAGACCAGCTCTCGAGGCTCTTAGCAGATAAAAGTAATTAGGCTGTAGCTGCTGCTCATTTAAGACAGAAAAAAAAAAAAGGGAGGGGGGGGAATTAATAATCACAGAACTGTTCTGGACTTTGAAAATGCTATTAAAAAAATTTGACATTTTTTCATTGCTCTACAGCTGACCATAAAAAGGAGAAGTGAGGAGACAGTTCATGGGAACTGACAACTTTGTGGTTTGCTTTGGTAAAAGATTGGCATTTAAAAAAGCAATTCAGACCACTTTCACCCAGCTCTAATTACTGTCATTAAAGAAGCAGCAGCTCTCCAGAATGTGGAGTACAGTAGTGGAAGGACATAGCATAGAAAATTCTGCTCCACACCACCTTTCCTGGCAGGATTTTCTCAGCAGTGCCATGGCAGTTGGGGGTCTCTCCTCTTACAGTGAAATCCCTGATATCTCAGAATCATAGAATGGTTTAGGTTGGAAGGGATCTTTAAAAGTCATCTAGTCCAACCGCACTGCAGTGAGCAGGTACATCTTCTGCTGGATCAGGTTGCTCGGAGCCCTGTCCAACCTGATCTGGAATGTTTGCAGGGATGGGGCATCTACCACCTCTCTGGGCAACCTGGGCCAGTGTTTCACTGGTTTTGCTAAAACTCTGTCCCATCTTTCTGATCAGCCTCTTTAAGTACTGGAAGGCCACAGTAAGGTCTCCCCAGAGCCTCCTCTTCTCCAGACTGAACAACCCCAAAGAGAAGTTTCCCTCTTCACAGGTCAGCCCAAGTCATTGGGTGGCGGCAACCAAAGAGTCATATCCGCTGGAGGCTGAGGTTGTCCCTGCTGGTTACCTGCTCCAGGCAATGTTTGTCTCCATGAGTTACCTGTCCAGGGTATGCAAGGCAGCTCTGCTCATCCTTCAGCTCCCCCAGCCTGATCTGCAGCACATTGCTTACAGGAAATGTGAGGAAAAATAATTGCTTTAGCAATGCTCAAAGCCCCATGGAAAGACTTAAACCCTTGTGTCTCAAAGTCATCTACTTAAGCTCAGTGGGCTTGGTGGTGATAATTTTTTAATGTAGTTTTCCCCAGGGAGAGCCCTTTCCTACATGGTTTTAGTTGCTGAAGTCAATTGAATTGTCATTTACAGGAAGATAAAAGGGACACCACTGCTGCTGTTTTTTTAGGGAAGCTCCATGCAAAACTAAGATGTTATCAGTGGGGCNCCCCCCAAAAAAAAAAAAAAAAGTCTTATTCGAAGAATATATTCAGTGGAAAATCTGGGGAATATTTGCTGCTTCTCTGCTGAATGCCAGAGAGACTTCAGCAGGAGCTGTGGTCACTGCCAATGTGCTCTGAGACAGAAATTATGAAGTAGTTTGGGAGAGCCACAAAAGGGGGAGTTGAGAAAGGATGACCCATAGGAAAGCAGCACACAGAGAGGCTCTTCTAGAAAACAGAGAAGGTTGCTGGCAGGATGAACCCCTGATTTTCCAAAGGATGTCAGATTTGTGTCATGTCTGGAACATGGTTTAATCTTTAACAAAAGAAGACTTCAGCAATGTATTAGGACTACAAAGAGCTACATCCTGGCTGTGAGGGTTCATGATNATGCTGCTGTTTTTTTAGGGAAGCTCCATGCAAAACTAAGCTGTTATCAGTGGGGCTGTGGATATAGCCACACCTGACTGACAATCTCCCAGCCAAACCAGGGCAGCAGTGTAGGTGATAGATCCCTGAACCCATGGAGGAGCAATCTGCAGTTCAAACACCACGAGGAGTAGAGGTCAGTTTTCCATTGATTATTAAAACTGGAGGTGTGATCAGGGAGATCTTCCTGCTTGGGGATTGCAAATATGAATGAAAGTATGAATGGAGACCAGAAGATTGCATTGCAGGGAACTGCGTTGCTGCAGAGAGCGNGTTGGGCTAGATGATTGCTGTAGGCCTCTTCCAACTGAAATCTCCTCTCCTCTTCTCTCCATGCTGAGGCAAGGTACCTGGAGGTGCTGTGAACTTCTTTTATTGGAAGTATTGAACAACAAACCCAATCAAGAGACTCCAGCAGTGTATGAGCCTGCAGACTTCAAATGTGGCCAGGCACGAGCTGTGTGGCTTCTTTGGGATCCTTCAGGCTTTGTGTTTCCCCTGTGTAAGTGGGGCCACCTCTCAGCTGGACAAACAGAGCATGCACCCTGCCACCATCACCACGCTGAAGGTAATGCTTCTTTTCCTTAACCAGCTCAGAAGTCACAGTGCATGTCTGTGGGTACACATCTGCAGCTGGGATTTTCTGGGTTGAATGCATCTGGTCTCAATTTAACTGGTTAAAGTTGGACTCTGTGAGCTTAAAGATCTTTTCCAACCTAAATGATCTGAAGATTCTATGACTCAATTTCAAAAGCAAGTGTTGTGAAAGCTCCCAGTGACCAGGCAGGACACATCTGCTGCTGCTGCTTTGCTGTCAGGGAGTGTGTTAGTGAAGCACTGTTAAGAGGAGCTTTGGGAAGTGTAATCTGGCTGGGATAGGCTGATTTAGGAGAGGAGAAAGGGGAGGTAAGGAAATAGCTTCAAGCCTGTGTCACCAGAGATTTGAAGCATTTTGGAGTTTGGCTGAGATGGTGGAGCTGGGCTGTGGGTTTGAATCAAATAAACACCACTCTCTGTAAAGTGGAAAATGCTCCCACGAAATCTCCAATTTGCCAATTGTTCATGCAAAGAAAGCAGCTCTGGCCCATGTACTCCCTCTGTGCCAAGTGCAGGCCTTGTGAAGTGGCAGGTCCTTTGCACCCCCATGCAGGTTATCCAATGGCAATCCCCATGCTGCAGTCGCTGGCCAAGGAAGCAAAGGCTGCAGCTGCCAGGAGTAGCAGAGATGTGCAAATACACTCACTGCTCCATGCTAGCTGCTCTCCTTCAGGCTCACTGGCACCGCCTGAAACTTGGAAACCAGTCCATCCTGTTCACATCCCCTCCCTCAATCACTTCCTGGCCTTCTGAGCCTTAAAGATGGGCTTTTCCCATGTGGGACTGGAAAATGATTCATCCATCAGTCCAGGAATGCAACCCTGGAGGCACCGTCTGTGGTCTTCTCCCAGAAAGTTCTTCTGGAGCTGGATTTCTCTGCAGAAAGAATGTGGTCTGGAGAAGTCCTTCCCAGTAAATCTTTAAGCAAAGAGGAGCTGAGTCCCAGTCTCGTCCAGATCACTGCAGCAGAGAGAAAACACTCTAAAACCAAAGATGGGTGCAGCAGATCTGCCCTGAGGGCCAGGACTTGCTTCCTGCTCAAATGTCAGTCTCTGCCCTTTCTTCCTCCTGGGGCTGGTAAGCCCCAGTATCACCCTCCTCCTCCTCCCTGTTTGCAAATGGAGTGATACTTCTCACTCCAGGTGAGGTAGAACCCATTCAAACACAGCCTGAAAGCCCACTTGGGAGCGCATGCTGATGCCATCGTGTGCATGGCAACACCCCTGGCATCTCGTTGTCACCTGTCCCTGAGCTGTGTTGGTAAGAGGAGAAAAGGCTTCTTGCATTGTTCAGATGCCTCCCACTAGAGCTGGTGTCCACACGCTCTGCTGCATGATGTGTTTAAGCTAAGTAAGCCAAGCCCTGGGCGTAAGGGAGGCAGTTTGGTGACTTCTGGTGCTTTCCTTTCATGCCGGAGATTGCTGAGGTAACACTGCCCTTTGCAGGATGGGCTTCTTATGTGGGCTGTCATTCAGGAAAGCCAGGAACCATGTGGAGAAACACCAAACTGGCCACTTTCTGTTGGGGAGTGGCACAAAGGTGGCACAAGGATGTCCCAAGCATGACCTCTGCCTTGTATCAGAAATAGCATGGACGTAACACGGGTTTCTTGTTTAATGTTCAAACATGGTCACCAGAACTGCCCAAGGAAAGGCTCTCAGCTCACATGAGCTCCTTAGCACTGCCACTGCTCTGACCTGTTAAGCACAGGTGGCTTCAGTGGGTGTTTGCCCTGATTAACCACCAAAAGACTCCGGGGAGGAATTGGGTGCATCAGCCTCAGGGTGAGGTTTTTCCAGAAAATTAGAGGGGTTTGCAGCCCACCACCATTCCTCACCAGCCTCCCATGCAGACTCTGATGGCAGCTGGGGGGCAACAGTGCTTGTTAGCACCCAGACCTGTAGGCAGCTTTTTAGGTTTAAATGCAATATGTATGGCCCAGTGGGTATCACAGGGGATACAAAAGACCTGGGTTTCAGCTGTGGTTTTGACCTTCTGAAGATCATTTCTGACAAAGCAACTTAACACTCTAGACCGTGGTGTTGTGTGAAAAGTGGCTATGTTGATTCCTTGATCGTTGAAACATCTGTAATAACAAAACCCATGTTGTTTCATCTTCCATTCTCAGAGAAGCTCTGTGCATCTTAGTTATAACCCAGCCCAATCCAGCCCACCCTGTATGTTATCTTCTATGTGTGATCCTTGGACTGGTCTACAAGAGGTAGGTGAAGATGACATGTAGAAGGCCTTAGGCCACATGCAGAAGTGGATACAGTGCCCAGCAAAGTGCCTGATCTTGGTCAGCAGCTGAGCTGAGGCTGTGATGACTGCTGGTGCCCTTCTCATGCTCATAGCAATGGTTTTGGAGCTCCTTCCAACAGCACGACGTGACCAACATCTGATGTGTGGGGATAATGAAGCAACTGCACAAGTCAGGTGTAAATGGTGCTCTGCACCCTTTGGGGACCATGAGAAACAGGGAGGGCAATGTGTAGCATGGTAACAATTTCTCAGTGATTGATTTTTCTTGCTTCTTCCTGGTTGGCACAGGCAGGGCTGCATTCCTGTGAACAATAGCTGGTCACCTGGCCAGCCCCAGCTCGGGCTACCTGCTGTACCCCAAGGTCTGTAGCTCTGCAGGCTGCCCTGCAAGTAGCTCTGCTGCAGGTCATAGGGCTCAGCAGCTCATATGGTTCATCTCCATACCCCTTCACCTCCTAAGATTTGAAGTTCATGAGTTCTGTTTAGCAGATGTGAACAACAGCTGACTGTAAACTCAGCTCAGCTACCAGAGGACTTGTCCTGGGGAAATTTTTGCTCGGTTTTGGGTAAAGACTTGGGGAACAAAATCAAAAGCTGCTGAGAAAAATCCAAATCCTCTCCTAGGGCACACCTCCCACCTGACACAGTATCTGGACCTCCCCTGCACTCCCCATGGCTGGCCACCCCAGAGTGGCAGCTGCTACGACACTAATTCTGTAAGGGAGCCTGGTGCACATTGACAGCAGGGCAGAGTTTCAAGATTTCATTGCCTAGCCCTCAGCAGAGGTGACTTTCTGTAGTCACACGTGCAGCTGGGTCACTGAAATGAGACGAGTTAAAAATTAAGTTTGTAAGGGGGGGGATGGGATGTGGAGTTACTTTGTGGGAACTCAGGTATGGTCACCAAGGTGAGCAATCAGGTTTCCCACAGTTGTGAATAGTGCTGCTCTGCCTGAATGCTAAAAAAATGATAAATGGTGAGGGTGAGAGCTCCAGCAGCCTTCTCCAGCAAAGCCAGAATGTCCTGCAACTACAGTTTCCAACATCCAGTGATCCTAACCCATACTGAGACAATTGGGAGCAGTTAGCTTTAACGAGTGCTTAAGGACCAGCCTTGTCAGCCACAGGAGATTAACCCAGGTCACATCTCCTGCAGGGTGGGAGTGAACTCTTGGGGACCCGAGCTGAATTCGCCGTTCTTGCAGGGACATCCCGTGTAACCCAAAAGGCAGAAATAATCTCTGTTAGCTTCAGAGAGAACAAGACACTAATCCTTCATCTCACTGGTTTGAGGTCTGATTCCCATGAAAGCACAGTCTCAAGGAGCCTGGACCTCAGGAGCTGTGACCACCATGGCATGAATGAGTTGCCATGGGGTAACCTTTGCCAGGCTCACACACCCATTAACCAGTGCCACTGCAGCTGAGCCTCCCCTGCCTCTGCAGCCTTTGCTACAAAGCATCTCCTTTCTGCTGGATTCAGCTGACACTGGAAATCGCAAAGGCTCTGCTTGATGACCCTGACCAAAGCCTGCTGGAAGCTGCTGGGCTCCATAAGGTTTTCATTAGGGCTGAGAGAGAGCCCCTGAGGTTTTGTGGAACTCTGAAAGTATCTGCACAACAATTTCCAAAACTGCCCTGCTTGCAGGGATGTTTGTTTTTACTGATCCTCTGCTTTTAGTCTTCCCCTCCTCACTGTCTTCTACCTCAAGGCAGATATGCTGCTCTACCTAGAGGAAATGCCTTCCCTGTACCCTGGCTGAAGTCTGAGGACAGGATGCTCAGAAAAAGGTTGGTCTTCATTACCAAATTACCAAGCTGGTGTTGGTTGATCTGAGTTTGTTCTTGTCTTTACTACCCAGTTCCTGCAGTGATACTGATTGGGAAGCTTTATCCATCCATATCCTGTGCTCTCACTCTGCTATCATCCCTATAGTGACAATCACAGCAAGCAACAATCCCTGCTACCATCTTACAGGAGACGTGAGACGGGTAAACATCTCAGTGTAGGTCTCCCACAATGTCTCACCCTGGGATTAAGTCTGTAAATCATCTGCATTTGTTTTGTGAATGCCTGAATCGGGATTTAAGACCTCTAGAAGATTGTAATTTAATAACAATCATCAGGAGCTGATAGCCCAGATCCTCAGCTCAGCTGGTTATGGCTTATGTAACAATGAGAAGAACACTCAGGAACAGCAACACAATAGTTTTGTTTTCCTGCATGTTAATCCCCCATGATTAGATCCTGTGAAATCCACCACTTGCTTTAAAGCTCACCCCACTAGCTTCTTCATCTCTTTACCTAAGCAGCCAGTTCCTGCTGAGCCTTCCTTGTCACCAAGTATTTGCCTAAAGCTTTCTGGTACTCTGGAAAAGCAGGCTGATTGCCTGAAGCAGCAGCAAAAACAAGCTTTTCTAGGAGAAACTTCATCTGTCCTAGCAGATAGTCAGCCAATAACCCAAAGAACATCAGGTGCCCAAATCTGGCATCAGCATCAGAATTAGGGTTTGATCCTGGGGTGATGGGTCTGCAGGGCCCCAGTCCTTCTGGAAGTCTCCCCACGTAAAACAATGGTCTGAATACATCCGGATCTGAACTGGGGCCCATGTGTTGCATTCCTCCTCTGGCTGGAAGGCAGCCAGGGCTACTGTTTGCCCGTGCCACGTCATGATCCCACCTCAGCACTGTTTTCTCAGTGCACCTGCTAATTCTTGGTGGCAGTGGGTGAGAACAAACGGAGAGAGGTGCCGAGGAACCCACACCCACAGTGCACACAGACACGTCCAGCCCGTCCCGGAGATTTACCACCTCCTGGCTGACCCTGTGCCTGGGCAAGTTGCAGATTAGCCTCCTCACAGGTGACAGCAGCTCTTCTGCTCCAAGGCAGGAGCTGTTCATCAGAGGCAGTTTGGAAAAAACACTCTCCTCAAGGACTTTCCCCCAAATATAATTTTGGAAAAGAAAACACAGTGCAGTTTATCACTCTGCAGAGCCTCTGGTAGCAACCAGAGCTCATGCAGAAAGACCCAGGGAGGTCTGGCATGGTGTGGTCATTTCCATCAGTGTTGTTATGCCAAATCATTATAGTCACTGCAGTTATATCCACTGAGTCACTTCTCCTCTGACTTAGAGTTGTGCCTCCCACCTTCAAGGATGAGTTACAGACATTTTAGGAAGGTTCAAGACTGAGCAGAAGCCCTTGTAGACCTTGCTGTGGTGCTACATAGACATCATCAAACCTGGCCTTCTCTCCCTTTCTTTGGCAGGGAGCTACTTTTTCCCGTAAGCCTGAGGAAGCTTGAGCCAGTTATCCCCAGCAGAGCTGGCTTAAAGTGGGTTTTGCACTAAGATTGCCAAGCAATAAATTGGAGCAACAGGTACAGGTTTCTTCTGCCTCAATGTTGTAAGCCCTGTGCCAGAGAGACTGCTCCTGTCTTAACCTGCTGCAAGCTGTTGGCTCTGGGAAGGCCAACTGCATCTCAGGAGTCCTTGCCAAACCTTTTCTTGCCTGAAAGCAGCATTTAGCCTTGTGTCCTTATCTCGCCAAGGCCACTCCTTTCTTCAGAATCAGAAGAGGATTTGCCCTATCCTGCCTCCATGCAACCCACCGTTCACACAGCTCCATGCACCAAGAGCTGTTGAAAGGGCTCATTTGCAGAATCAAGGCTTCTCTCTGTGCTGAGAGCCATTGACTGTCACAAGCTGACCAGATAAGGATGCAGCAGCTCCCTGCAGCTCAAGACAAAATGTCTCTGTTAGTGCGGCACAGCCTGGCACTGTCCCCTGTCCCAAGGAGTTCCCAGCTGCTGCCGTTACCCATTAGCCAGCCTGCTGTCCCCTGGCAGCTCTGCTGCCCGCTCAACTGGTGCTTGCAGAACACTGCCCTGTGAAACTCTGTCTGCTCAGAGCCCTGACCTCCACCAGCCCAAGCCTGCCAGGCCAAAGAGCAAAGCTGTCTTCACTTTCCTGCCTCAAAATTCCCTTGCGGGCAGCTGGGCCAAACCCTGAGGCTGGTGCTCAGTCTCTTATGGGTGTCAGTCATCCCTGTCTTGCTCACGGGTTAGAAGCCATGGCTGGCTGAGATGTACTTCTTGGAGGGTTTTTCTGCTTCAGCAAGTTATAAGGCTTGGGAAGAGAGGTTTGTGCAGGTATAAGGGTCGATATCCATGCACAAGTATTGCTTTCTCATCTTTTTCCCAATAAGCAAGATACAGCAGGCAAGAGATTAGCACATAACATAGCCCAATACTCCTCTATCACATCCATAGGTAGATCTATAAGAGGCACTATGTAGATTTTTCTTTGGACATGATGATTTTGTAGGGCAGAGAAGTGTCTGGGTGAGACTACATAAGGAATGTGTAGTAAAATGTCACGTGCTTGGGTCATGGGTCAAGGAAAGCTCTCCTGAAATATGTTCAGAAATTCATGCAATGCAAGTCAGGACATTTAACCTCACATAAGTAGTGATGGATCCTCAGCAGCTTGGGAGGGTTCCCCCCCCACCCCCCTTCCCTTGCTTTTCCAAAGTGTGAGGCCCCTGCTGAGTTATCTCATCTGCAGTGTTTGGCCTTTCCTTCTTCCTCCCAGAGCTCCATACCCCAAAGCAGGGTGGAAATACCTTTGCAACGTGTCATTTTGCAAATACATCCTTGGCAGAGCCTGTTTCCCTGTACACAATGTCAACCTTGTCCGCAGGCACGTGGGATGGTCAAGGCTGAAGCAGATGTGGGCCATTACACTGCTAAACCTTGATTCTGCACTTCAGCAGATTCCTTCTCCCAGCAGCTTCTGATTTACCCCAGCTCAGCCTGTGACAATGTCTTCAGTGTCTTAGGCTTGCACTGGGACAGTGAAAACAGCCTCATCTGCCATCTGTATGCATGAAAAAATCAACAAGCTCTGGGAATACCAAGTCCATGCTTAGGACAAGAATGTGAGTGCATCAGGTCATGCACATGGCAAAAAAATAGCTGGACAGGAACATCTCAGATCACATTTCAGTTATGAAAGTCAGGCTATTCTGTTTTTTACCAACACTGAGTTAAACTGCTTGGAAATAATGCTTTCTGCTCTGTAACCCCATGGCATGACCAGAATTAGCAGGAAGCAAAAGTGCCTACAGCTCAGTGCTAAATGAGCCCATTTTTTATGGTACACTTTTTTTTTCTTTTCCCCTTGGCACTGGCTGTTCCAAGCTGCTTTGCATATATTTCTAAGGGTTTGGGCTCCTTAAAACCAGAATTATTAATTACTTTTTCATTGTGGCAATGGAAAGGAGTGGGGGCTAGGACCTCAAACATCATCTGTCCATGAGCCTGCTGGGCATTACCGAAGCTCTGGTGCAGGAATGACACACTTCATCCCAGAGCTCAAACTCAAGCAGCCACAGCCATGGAAATGAGTTGGTTCACATCAGCACTGAAAATGACCCAAAATCCCATGTAGCAGCTATTAAACCCTCGATGTTGGGGTTAATAACTTCATGGGGCAAAAAGGAAACAGGAACACCATAAAGTTTGATGCTGATTCTTTGAGATCCCCAGGTGTCCTCACCCCATCTTCTAACACTTCCCACTAGACCTACCAGTGTATGACCCTCACCACTGAGTCAGCAGTAGGCTTGGGATTTACTCCAAAGATAAAAAGCACACTCTGCTGCAGGTGGCTGTCTTCTGTGGACTGGAGGAAGACACAAAACATGGTTCCTCTCTTCCCTGGGACACTCAGCATGATGAAACTAAAGGAAGGTGAAAGCTGTCACAGGTTTTATGAGCTGTAGCCTGCTGACCTTAGGGGATAAATAGCTGGCTAAGAGTCTGATTTGCATCTTCAGTCATAAAACTAAGATGTCTCTAAGGCTGAATGAGCAGGTTCAACCTGCACCCTGTTTACAACTATCTGTGGTTAGCGGTACACAGGTCTGTAGCTAGTGTCACAGGTATTTTGAGTGCTCTTCCCATTACAGGTCTTTTAGGTCTGAATGTGGTCAGTGGAAAAAGACCTGTGGAAACTGTTGGTTTCAATCTATTCTGACATGTGGTTTAGCTGACAAGCCGATCCATATCTATTTTCAGTTTGTGTGGGGTAATCTAGAAAATTAAGGAAGTGGTAAGAGAAGCTTTATCTTGTGGACTTGGATGCTTTCCAGTCCACAAAGGTTGTGTATGTAGTCTCCATCCTTGCTGACACTCAAAATGCAGCTGGATGCACTCCTGGGTCCCTCAAAGGCACAGCCACTAGCTCACGACAAGGTAAGAAGTGGTGCCTCTACCCTTATCCAGGGAGAGAGTTTTCCTCTAACAGTAGTGAGCAGCACCACTCTGATGCCAGGCAGGAGCACTTGGGAATGAGAGGAGTTTGTCTTCAAATCCTTCACAGCCTGTGGCATCAGGACGCATTTCAGCCACCCTTCACCCATCCTTACCGATGAGCTGCGATAGCCACGGACACAGCTTCCTGCTGCAGAAGGCAGCTACAGCGAGTAGCAATGATAAACCAGTTTCTGGTTTATGATTACTTTTCTCCTGGGAGAGCAGCTTGGTTGCATGCTCCAACACTCTGTTACACCCCCCTTTCATCCGGTAATCCTGAGTTAGTCCTGACCCCTGCTCCCCGCTGCCCCGGGCTGCCAGCACAGGGAGATCCAGCCTGGCCCTGCAGGGAGCCCAGGAGCAGGCTCTCTGCCCTGAAAACCTTGGTCCAGCTGTGCCAAAATTCAGGGCAGTGAGTCAGGCACTGGAGCTGGACCTCTTGGATCTGAGCATTAGCATGGCAATAAGTGGCACCACACCTCGCTTTGTCCAGCAGAAAGAGAAAAGGGGGGAAAAAATCCTCCCCTACTCTTTATAAATCTGGCCAAAACAGGTTAGTAACAAAGCAGCATTTAACAGCGATCGCTGGGCCAATACAGGGCTGCTGGGGATTGGATGCAAACAGTTGGTTGAAACTCAGGCCGGCTCCCCGCCGGTCCCTCCGTGGGCCTGGGAATGGGTGTGATCTCCGAGTAGGAGTGTCCCTGCGGTTAAGTAGAGGATTGAATTACCGAGCACTGCTTCTCCCGAGCTGACAAGGTAGCAGAACAGCAAACAAAAGTGCCTTCAGACTAGCTCACCCAAGAGGTGAAAAGGCACCGCGTTTGACACAGAAGGGAGACCTACGAGGACACGGCGCTTTGCAGCAAGGTAAGCAGCTTCCCTCACCCCTCTTGGCTTTATTTCTACAGGCCAGAACTGGGGGTTCTGGGAGCTAGTAAGAAACAACAACCAAAAATTAGTAGATTGCCTTTTTTTTTTTTTTTTTTTTTTTTTTTTTCCCTTCCCATTACTCCTCTTACTCGGGCTAAGCCAGGATGTCTTTACTGACAGCAGTGAGCCCATCCTGATGGGCGCAACCATTTGGGGACGGGACAGGCAGTGCCTGAGCTCACCAATAGCCAGGCCAGCTACCAGCTCCGAGGACACATGTTTTTCCTTTAGCTCTCTGCACAGACCGGCTTTGATTTCACTCCACCAGCAATTAGCAGTGTTTTGTTTTGGCCTGGTTTGGTTTCTGCTGCGCCGCCGTGGGGATTTGCTCAGAGCTCGCCTGCTCTGGCGATGCGGTTGTTGTGGGTCCAGGCAGTGACAGAAAGTCCTCCTAAGTTCTCATCAATAGGTCTTGTCGTCTAATCGATAGGTCTGCTAATGGCTGAACTGCTGGGCTGTGCTGCTCTGGAAGTACAGAGTGTTTTCTCCTCCCGTTCGTTTGAGATGCAAATTGCACCGAGATAAAATTGAGTTGTAATGGAGTGGAGCTGCAGGCTTGCTTGCCAGTATTTTTCTTAGGCGTGCCTATTAGAAACATAAATATTTAACACAAAGGAGAGCAGATATGAATTAGCATCTGTGGGAGGTTCACAGTTATTCAAGGCTGTCCTTGCACAGATGTAAACAAACGTTACAGCAGCTGAAGCAAACTGGCCCCACCAGAGCAGCACTTAGAGGGTGAATCATCCAGGTGCTTTTCACACACCAGCGCTAAAGGGGCAGATTAGAGCCTGTAAAACAAAGATTAGGCAGTCTCTCACCTTCCTTTTCGGCAGGGTTTTACTCTTCCCGCCCACACAGGCTGAGATGCTGGGTGGAAGCAGGTGTAAGGACCGGCACTAGCTGGCATGGTGCAGATCAGGAAAGCCCTGACTGGCTTCCCTCACCTTCCTCCTGGCAGAGCCAGGTGAGCCTCTCCTACTCCTCCTCCTCCCTGCACCACCCTGTACCCTTTCCTCCTCCAGCTCCTTTCTTACCAGCAAATACGTAGGTCTCATGACGTTATTGCCAAGACAGGACTTTGTGGCAACAGTTGCCAAGGTCTCCCAGCGGGGAGCAAAGTTTTCGTGCTATGGCTGCAGCCCATGTCACCCTGGTCTCCTGTCTTCCCGTGTATCTTGAATCCCCTGGTTAGGTTGAGACAATAAATCCCTGCTTTTGAATGGGCAGGGATGCTGAAGATGCTCATGGTGTCACCTGATTTTTTTTTTTTCTTTTTTTTACTAATGGAGACGGGCAAATTTTTGCAGACTCTAAGCATGGAGATGTGTTTTTCTGATCTGCACCCCCCTAAGGAGGTATGGGGCATGTGACATGGAGTGGATGTATCACAGACTTTGGGCTAGGTTTGTCCTGCAACCTGCTCTTCCTGCACCACACATGCTGTGGTCATTCATCCCCAGCTGAGGAGGGAACTGGTTCAGACTTCTACTCTGTGATGTTTGGGTTCTGATCTGTGCCAGGCACATCCTGCTGAACCGGAATCCTTCCCTCAATTTTAACAGAGCTAAAGAGATGGTAGCTCAGGGCATTTCAGAGCTCAGTGTCCTTGCAGTGAATGGGAGCTCAGGACACAGTAAAAGCCTCTGTGCTACCTGGCCTAGCTGCATTTTAGCCAAGCCTGAGGAAAATGTGTGCCACTACCCCTCCTCAGGGTCCCTTCATCATCACAGGGAGTGGGCTCTTTGGTAGCCTTCTGAAATTTGCTCAGGACTGACACAAATACACAGGTTGCCCTTTCTATGTATGGAATGTCCAACTGTACAAGGAAGGACTCCAATATAGACACACCACACCCTAGCTATTCCTGCTCTCCAACACTTTGTTTATGCCTATCTATTCTTCAGGTCCTGTTAGCCTCTCGGAAAAACAGTTCGTACATTCACGAGGGGATACACTCTCCTACAACTCATTAACACTTCACTTATGCCTTCCTTTTTCACTTAATGCAACTCTGCAAATGGGCCTAATTATGATTTATTCTGGATGACTTTACATTCCCTTTGCATTTCCACCCATTCTGGGGGTGAGTATTGTCACTAAGTCTTTGGCATCCTTCAGTGTGAGAGGTCCTGAGAGATGTAATGTTAATTTCCAGCACTGGATGGTTTCTACTTGCTTCATTTGCCTTAATTTCCAAGGACCTCTGTTTGAAACAGAAATCCTACTGTTTGTTATCCATCTTTATCTGAACCTATTCATGCTTATCTGAGGCAGTGCTGGGTAAGTAACAGTGAAACTTGTTATTACCTTATACCCACAGAGGGGATGCTAAATTGCAAGGCTGAGCTCCATCCTGGGCAGTTCCTGTGGAATGAGCTATTCAGAGCAGCCAACCTCTCCTACCTAAAAATGTCCTGTTGCCATGGCCTGGGATGAAAGAATAGGTTTCTGCCTGACCCTTTATTTAAAACTGTTCTTACAGAAACCAGCTGCACAGGGTAAGAAAACAGGCAGGGATGGAAATCAGATTCTTTTTTGGGTAATAGACACCATCAAGATACCCATCTTCCTTTTGGGGAAATGACTGTACTCAGCTTCTGTCTATGAAATAGCTGTCTGGATCTGAGCAAATCCCACCCATCCCAGGCTATTAGGTGCCTGCTTCCTTTCCCTGTGCTGAGACAAAACTCCCACTGGCAGCCCTGTGTAAAAAAGGCAGTCCTGGATGAATGACTCTTTCTAAAGCTGTTTTCAGTATTTTCAGGGATGTTTTATTCATTTGGCTTTATGCAGTTGACATGCTGCTCTCTCAAAGCTGGCCTTCATTTCTGCCAGGAGGGCGCTGCATGCTCTTCTCACACTTGCGTGGCCCTGCGTGGGCTGGGTTTCACATTTTATGCCAAGCAAGTGCCAGCCACATGGCCCCGTGGGCTGGGGCTCTGCTCCTTGCTGTTCTGTGCTGGCAGACAGTGGTGCTCAGGCCTGCAGAAGCCTCACAGCTGCACGGCACAAGGTTTAGGTCACAAAATCATGATACATCAACTCCAGCCATCATACAGTGCCTGGTACCACAGGGCCAAGTTGTGCTTCCTTATTGTCCTATGTTCCTCTACCTCTTGTTCCCAGTAATCCATCCCATTTCCATTTGCTCTGTCATCTCCTTGGATCCTTTCCCTACCACAAGAGGGAATAGGCACCAAAATCCATCTCATACAGACACAGCCATGGGATATCTCAAGGGAGTGCCTCAAGGAGCAAATACCCAGAATCAGAAAGCACAGGTGAAAATTGAGTGGCACCCACAAAGTCACATGAGGACCCTGAGTTGCACAGTCTGGATAAAACTGGTAAACACATGATATATATACTGGTGAACATCCCTCAGGTTTCATGCAAGCCTAGAGAATAATGCCAGGGTGGGCGACTGGTACCAGAAAGGTAGCTGTTACTGCTGTTCCCTTAAGGGAACATCCCATGAAGGTCTGGCTCTGTTTCAAAGACCTTCAAGTTCATATAAAGTAACTTGCACCTTGCCTCAGTACACCATCCTTAAAATGTGGAAGCCTGGGTTGGTTGGTGTCTGCTTGCTTTGCCGCAAGTTAGATGTCTTTCAGGAGAGTTGTGTCATGCAGCATACACACCGGGTGAGCTTTCCCTTGCAGCTCAAGAAACAAACCTTCCCCTCGTCTCATCAGGCCAGTGATGGAAATGCAGTCACCTATGCAGCATTACACTTCAGTCAGTTCATTTGCAATCTGAAATGCAAACCTGTTTGGTTTTGTTNGGTTTTTTTTTTTTTTTTTGTTTTTTTTGTTTTTTTTTTTTTTTTTTTTTTTTTTTTTTTTTCCAGAAGTCATGGGTTTATCTTCCCATGTTTGATGTGATGTTTGCAGGATGAACTGGAGCAAAAGTGGAACAGCCTCTTCCTTTTTGATAGCTGTTATTAATCTTGCAACTTTCCACTGGGATGTGAGTGCTCTGGACACCTCCAGCTGGTTTGAGTGGAGCCAGACCCCTTCTCCATCACCTGATAGCAAGGGTTTATTCAGCTGCACGACTTAAACTGTGCACCCTGTTCTTTATCTCATACACATATCTATGCATGAGCATTCTTACAGTAAATACAAGCTCTTATGGCCAGTAGCAAAAATCCTAACTCTTAGACTTGTTTTTGAGAAGCATGGGCCAGGTGGGCACCAGTGCCTGGGTTTAGCTGCGGTTTATTTGTGTTCTTTGGCTTGGTTCAAGCTGAAAGATCTGGCAAGCAGGGTCTGAGGGCATGGTGGATAGGACTGAGCTCCCATGCTCTGAGAGAGGTGACATGCAATGTGGCAAGATAGGGTCTCCACCCCATAGGACAGTCTCTCCTCACTGAGAGTCACCAGATCTGCTCTAGTCCCAATGTTAGGATGCAGGGTACCACTCAGGAAAAGCACCTAAATCCAGGACATCCAAGTGGAAATGGAAGAATGCCAGCCTCTAGCTTCCTCTCCTAGCCTTCCTTCAGGGTCTCCTAGCCCTTCATTGACAGCAGTGGCCATTACTCAGTTTCAGATGGGAAAATGCCTTCTTTTGAGGGTCTCTCCTCAACCTCCACTTATCACACCCACATCTTTGAAGTGCAGGTAGTCCCCAGGGCTCAGGAAGCTCTTGCACAGGTGCCCAAATACCCAAACATGTTCTCTCTCTGATGTCTCAGTTCTGGTTTTGCTTGCCCACAGCCATTAGGTTAAATAATGCTCCATTAAAATGCCGATGTGGGAGAGGATGGTAACTTTTCTCTTCGAGGCGATGAGCAGTTGGAAGTTAGCTTACGAGAATGTTTCTAACCTGAATCACTTCTCTGGAAAACAGGAAGAGAAGTTAAAATGGCTTCAGCTTTGTTTTCCTTCTGCGTGCATCTCCTGCCCTTGCTGTGGCACGATGCCCTTGCCTTTGGATGCAGTGCTGGTCCTGGGCCAGCCATCTCTCCCTTTCACCAGGAGTGAAAGGGCTGAAAGAAAGGAGAGATTTGTTCGGAATGAGCTGGCAAGCCTCATGCTTGCCTTTCCCCTGGGCTGGCTCCGTGCTGCTACTGCCTCAACACCCTCACGGAGAGGGGCTGCTGGTGTAATGGATACCTCTGAAGTGGGTGTGCGCCCAAATGCATGTTATTTATCTGAAAGTAGTGCACCAGGCACTGTGCCAGGGGCAATGCTGCTGCAAGGTGCTGCATGAAGAAGGCTTTTAACTGCCTCTGGTACACTTTTTTTTTTTTTTTTTTTAAACTTTCAGATTCCAGAGAGAGGTGGGTTTGTGCCAAAGGAGTTTGTTGTGAGGCACTGAGACTGATCTCAGGAGGAAGTTAGTGCAGCTTCTGCAGTAACTTCTACTTTGCTGCTGCTTCTGAAAGCTTTGAGTTTAATAGGACTGCCCTTACCCCGTGGGGATGCTCCCTGCCTGGGAGAGCCTGCTGCTTTCAAAGGCATCCCGGAGAAGAAGGACTTCCTGAGAAAGCAGCCAGTCAGGAGCTGCATGGGTGCTCTGACCTTCTCTGTAGGACACCGAGGCAAGGGCTGCCAGGCTTCACGTTCAGCCAATTTGCTCTCCCTCTTCCAGCTCCAATCACTGCTGAGCACTGGGCTCTGCATCCAGCATGATGAATGTGGAAACTCAGACTGCATGACTGGGGAGTTGTGGCTGGTGTTAAGGCTTTCTGATTTAATTGTCACTACATTGTTCTTGCACTGCTGAGAAGTTTGCTGGGACAATACTTCTCTACTGTTCCCAGGAAAAATAGTCAGTTGTTAACATTTCAGAGGGAGGATTCAGAAATAGCAGCAGTTTGGGAAAAATCTGCTCCTACAAATCAGTTTCCCAAGACCATCTGCTTGAAGATCAGACTGCTGGAAAGCTACCAGCAGCAAGATAAATAGAGGGGACAGAGGAGGTCATAAAGAGAGGTGTGGAGAGATGAGCAAGATTTTCTGGATGGAGCAAAGTGTTGAGTTAGAATTTATGGCAGGTGAAAATGAGGCAGCTGCAGGGGCCAGTCAAAGTCAGAAGAGATGAATCATGGGCTACCTGCCCTTCTCAATCAGATGTCCTCTGAGGCAGTTGAAGAGGTGGATGAGATACTGAAACTGGAAAGATGGCTGTTTCCCAGTAACCTAGTATTTGCTTGGATTCCTTCCTTTTAAGTAAGGAGCTATGGTATGTTTAGAGAATTAATGTAAAGCCCATCTGCACGTGGGTCATGAGAGGCTAAAAGGTAACAGAGCATCAGTGGGTTCCTCAGAAGGACTGTGTGTAAGCTACTGAGTCAGGTGTGCCAGAAATGGACAGAGGATGAAGGCACAGGTTATAGGGAGACACACTAAGCTGAAGGTCTACTTCTCGATAATGCCTGGGACAGTGATTGGAGATGGAGTACATTAACTGGGTTCAAGAGATAACAGCAGCTGGATATTGTGGAGGAGGATAAGCTTTTGTCAGAGCAAACTGGATATTGCTCATGCAGCACCTGAGAAATTTCTTGTCTGTGTGAATCCAGCTTTGTGAATCCTTTGAATTTATTGAATGGGGGATGTGTATTCTCCTCTCACAGGCTATAGAACACTTCCTTTTTGAGGCCATTGTGAACATGAAATCATCTCAGTGATTCTGCTCTTCATCCACTGTCCTTAAGTCTTCACTCATTAACACCTAACAGACTTGAGCATCTCAGTCCTCTGTGTCCTGGCCCTTGCCCTGTGCACAAAGAACAGAAAAGACCAGCTGCTGTGATGGCAGGTAGCTGCTTGGGCAAGGCATCGTCTGGTTATCCCTGGCAGCCATTTGTGGGGAAAGGGAATCACGCAATGTTAGGGGCTGGCAAGGACCATTTGTACCCTTATGAATACAGTGAAGTCTTTCTTTGCTCCAGAGCTCTTGACTCAAAGCTGAGCAAGAAGCTTCTTCATATTCTTAGCTCATCCTGTCCAATGCTCCATTCTGATCCATCTCTACTTCATTCAAGGCTAAAAAAGCCCTTCAACCTCTTTCATGCTCCAGCCAGATGATTTGGCAGCACAGACAGGAGATATTTTCTGACCCGTGGAGGTGGCTGGGTGAAGCCCTAATGCCAAGTGGACAGGAAAGTGCATCTTGCTGTTAAGTGCAGCAACTCAGCAGGGGCTCGTGGTCAAGGACCCCAAGGAGCCAAGCCCCAGAGAGCTTCAGCCTTTTCAAAGGCATGAAGGCAAGCCTGCCAGCTTCTCTAATAAGCTGTTCCAATATTTAATTGCCCACCATGATCAGAAATAGCATCTCATTTCAAGGCCTTCTTTACGTAATTTTAGCTGCCAGGCAACAGCTCTTTCCAAGAAGGCTGAAGTGCTCTCTGTGGTCAGCCAGGCGTGTCTGTGCAGAGCCCTCTCCTTGGCACGCTGGCCACACCAAGCTCCTGAACATGGACCTCACAGCACTTAGAGGAGGGAGGTAATGTACTTCGTCCTTTCTTACCACCCACAAAGCACATATCCATTCCCTACCTCATCACTGTGTCCTAACACATCCAATGTAAGCAATGGAGCTCAGCTTCTCTGGTGGCAACCCTTCCTGTGATTGCTTAAGAGGACAGGCTCTGTCACCAGCACACACGTACACATATGGATATCTGTGTCACAGGTGCTCTCAGCTATCCAAACCTCGCCTTCCTGCCAAAAATTGGAGGTGGATGTAATGTATTATAGCAATAGGACAGGAGAAAATAGCCTCAAGTTGCATCAAAGGAGGTTTCAATTGGATATTAGGAAAAAATTATTCTCTGAAAGGGCTGTCAAGCCCTGGAACAGGCTGCCCAGGGAAGTGGTGGAGTCACCACCTCTGGAGGTATTTAAATGATGTGTAGAGGTGGTGCTGAGGGGCATGGTTTAATGTTGACCTGGCAGCGTTGGATTACTGGTTGGACTTGATCTTAAAGATCTCTTGCAACCAAAGCAATTATTTGATTCTGTGTGACTGAGTGCATGACACGAGAGAGAAGACAAGCCTCACTGATGGACCTGTCATCTCCACGTGACATTAAAAACACTTTCTCTCCTTGCAACAAGGACATAAAAGACAGCTAGTGCTGGCTGAGTACTGTACTTCTGGACAGCCATTTGCTAGACACAGTCACTCTTCAAAGCAGCAGTCTGCAGCAGTAGCAGGTGAGCCACAGAATGTGCCACTAAATGTTGAACTTCATTCCTCTGGGCAGAACGAGAGTTAACTGCTGTCCCCCCTGCAAACAAAAAATGGCACCTACTTGGGCCCAGATGCTCAACTATAATGGAGACAATGAAAGCAATTCAACAACTCTGGTTTACCTCATCTAATGCCAGTCCAAGTATTCCCAATAATTAGGCCTTTCAGCCTGGAAAGGCTGGAGCCACAGCTGCTCCCTATTTTCCCGAGGCTGCACAGAGCATTAGTCATTTCACTGGAGTTTTTATTACCCTGACTACAGCCCAGCAAGTGTGCAGCCAAAACCCAGACAGGCCAAATCAGACTTCATTCAGAACGTTCTTCAGGAGTTGCAAATTACCTCCTATCCCCTCTATTTTCCCTCCCCACCCAAATAGCCTAACTCTGCCTGAAGAAATGTCCTGCTGGGTCTGCTTTCTCAACAAGTACCAGGTTGACCAAAATGAAGTGGTGATTGCTGGCACTTCCATCTCAACTGTTACTCATTAACCAGTCTTGGGAGTGACCTTGACACTTAATTAGTCATCTAGTCCTCCTTGAAGGCAAAGCTTTTCCCCACACTGTGCTAGTAGAGAAGGGATGGGGATCATATTTAGCAAGCAGGAGTGTTGCTGTGATTGTGCTATTGAAGGGAGTCAGTGTAACACAGACCCATGTGCCCACACCCGTCAGCTCTGTCACCTAGATTGCATTGGAGAAGGCTTTACTTTTGCTCTGGATGCTTCAGGTCGTCCCCACTGTGATATCCAGACAAGCTGCTAGCCACCAACACTTAGATTCCAGGTCCTCCACCCAGCAGCCTATGTTCTTTGAGTGTTAATTTATAGCATCTTTACCAAGAGGGCATGACCTAGCAGAGCAGCACAAGCCAGAAGCTGTCTCTGTTGTGCAATGGCCACCTCTCAGCCTGCACTCATGGTGTGAACTTGACTGTTCTTGCCATGGTTGTGAGAGTTCCTGGTGGAATTATCTGTCTCTGGAGGTGGAAACTGGGTAGCTGTTACTGATACTGAGGCAAAGAGGGGAGCCACACCTGCTTCAATACATCTCTTTCTCCTTTGGAGGTAGAGCTCTGCCTGCACAAGGAAGCAAATGTCCACCCCCATAACCAGTTTTTTTTCCAGTGAATTCCTGCCCCAGAGGCAGTTGACTCATGCATCTTGCTAATATGTGTTTCACCTAGTGCTGGGCAAAACTGGTTTGACTGAGATCAGAACTAACCTGGACATTGCTGCTCAACCCCCAAAGACAACCCAAACTTTTTAACACCTTTTTTTTTTTTTTTTAAATTAGAAAAGTTTCTGCCCTTCCTGGTTTCAGCACAGATGGGAAGTTTTCACTCCATAAATCCTGGATTTTGTGTCTGGGCAGGAGCTGACTTGTGGGATCATCTGATTAAAACCTCACATTAAATCATTAATGAAATGAGCTGTCTGATTATATAAGTCATATTCCTATTATTTCTAGCCTGGCCACCAGCCTAAAGAAGCTGGAAAGTCTAACAAAACAGCCAACATTGTGCTTCACTCTCCACTCCAGCTTAATGACTAAGGAGGAAGGGAGGGACAGCTTTTCCCAGAAAAGTGGGAACCAGCACTAATGGTCAGGTTTCAGATGGAGGAAGGAGCCCCAAGAGTGGAGGAGACCCAAGATCCCTGCCTTGAGTCAGAGATGTTTGGGTGGGAATCAGTAGAGCATTGCCAGCTTTCGGAGACGTTGTCCAATGCAACTGTCTGGGTTCAGAGGACTCTGAGAGTCCTTTGGGTTAACTTTTCTGGTGGGAGAGGTTGGGATGCTGGAGAAGCAAGGAGCCAGCTGTGTCTCACAGCTGGCCAGCTGCCGATTTCCTGTGCTGGGCAAGCAAGATGCCTGCTGCCTTCCACAGTGAGCAGTGTCAGTTTGGCTAAAACACTTCACCCTCCTGAATTCTCCCTCACTTACAAACATCTTCACTGGCTTTGTTTTCTGGTTGTTCCTGTTTTGATGCTGCAAGGAAACATTACATAAAAGATAGCCAAGGAAAGAGGCTTCACTTGGCCTTTTCTTTGATAGGGACCTTTCAAATGCTGTATTACAGGAAAGGAAAGGTCCTTTGGTTAAAGATCTGAACTGGGATCATATTTTTGTTTTCAGTTCCTGGTCTCCTTGGACTTCACAGTAGGTGAGTCAGGGCCCCTTTCACAGACCTGTTTAGCTCCTCTGTAGGCACTGAAATATCTTCCTGGGTCTGGATTTTAATCTGCATTTGAGGATCAAGATGAAAAATGTCTTTTTATCTCCTTGCTATTTGTCTTCTTGGCTGGAAGCTATCTGGAGGACCTGAGAGGGAGGTGAAGTTTGCTGAATGTGGAGCACCCGTTAGGTACAAGAGGCCACATGGATTCGGTCTTTCATGTTCCCTCAAATATATTTGTGCTCAGGAAGGGGTGAGTGTGTCTAATGCCTGCTACTGAGTGATGCCAGACTGTGGGTACCTGCTCAGTTAGCAGTGAGGTCTTGGGGCTGTGCTCAAGAACCCCCTAGAGGTACCTGCATCTCTCTACTGCCTGTGCAAGGAGCCAGGGGCTAGCAGCTCTGGGCTGCAGGAGATCTGGATGGACTTATATTCCTTTCTGGAACATTAATTTTTGTGCCCCTTGTATGCAAACTTTCCAGGAGGAGCACCATTATTTCTTAGGACTTTATGGTACCAAGTGCAGCTCATCTCTCCATGCTGTCATACCACAAGCAATAAACATGTTTTCTGGCAGGAGATCGTCTGTCTGTGTTTCCTCCTTCAGAAGAAGCTCATTCCATGCCTTTATTCCATAGCTTCTTTTATTTTTCTTTTTATGGTGGCTCAGTTGTTGTGCTGAGTTGAGGCACTGTTCTTTCTTGTAGACAGTTTCCTACAGTTGAGCAGAGGAACCCAGGAGAGGCCATGGTCTACAGTCAGTGCAGTCTTTTCATCCAGAGAGAGAAGAAAATGCAGTCAATCAGGTTGCTGTGGTTTGTAAAATGGTACAATTGTTGGGTCTGTCACGAGCAAATGCAAATCAGGAGAGCAGGCTGGTGAAGGAAATGAATGCCAACCACAGGGACCAGTGAGCCATGGGTTCTCTCAAAGCTGGGCTTTGGCTTGTGAGCAGGATTGACTCATACAGGAAGGACTGATATGGATCTTCCCCCTAAACTAACATAACCTGTGTCGTGGCTGCTCCATCAGAACTGAGATGCTCAGGAGGAACCTGCTGCACCCCACAGGCCAGCCAGCTCTGCTAGGATGTAACTTAGCATTTTTGTATGCACCAGGTTTGGGGCTGATTTGCTTCAGATGACTGCCCTGCAAACCAGCTGGGTTCAGAGGTGCTGCCTGAGCAAAACATCAGCTATCCAAGCAGTAGGAACAGGCAGCATAGCTAAGGGTAGACCTTTTATAGTTCCACAGCTAGTAACTGTGATAGAGGATGGATGGGAAACCTTCACCTGTTAGAGGTGCAGCTGGAGACACCAAAAACGTCTCCCATGTCCCTAGACACCTGAAACCTACCTCTTCACCATGCAGACATTAGAGTTTAGGTTGCTGTGTGTTGAGTTAGACATCTGGGTCATCAGCTGGATTGCTCCATATGCTTTGTTGGCTGCACAGGCTATGTCTGAATTGACCTTTGTGGAACTTAGACCTGAATCTCCTCCCAAAGTGGACGAGCTTCGTGCCTTAGGCTCCCAGTGCATCATTGCACCTGCTCTCCAGTAGCTGCTCTCCAGTAGCTGCTCCAGGAGGGCATGAGTCTCCTGGAGGTCCACCATTGTCTTTACTGCCCCTTGCGCCATGGTGGGAACAAAGCAATACTCATGTCAGGTCCAAAACCCTGCAAATCCTTTCCACCTATTCAAACAGTGGAACAATACTCTCACACCACTCTTGGCTGGGCTGTGATCCCACACTTTGCTTGGCTCTAGGTCCTACCACAAGCATGGATGACCTGGGAATGGGAGTCATCCCACCCAGCAGGGGTGTGTGCTTTCTTTGTAGCAGAAAAATAGAGGCATTTCAGGGGTGGATTACCTGTATTAAAACCTCCACTGATGATAAGAGGAACCCAGCTGAGTAGAACACTTACTGTTGTATCCAGTTGCAGATTTATTTTGGTTTTCCTTCTTTTTCCTTCTAGCTCAGACTGCAGGATGACAGACGGTGACACAAATCTCCCAACAATCGAGAGAAAGCTGGGGCTGCAGATATGGAGCATAGAGGTATGACAAGAGGCAGTGATGGCACATCTCCCCTCTAGGGGTGTGTGTATGTTTCAAGAAATACTCTGAGTGGGAAAAGAGGGTCTCACAGATGAGATACAGAGGGAAACAGGAGACCCAGCTTCTTCTCATGGAACTTTCAACGTGTTTTTGCTTTAGTTTCCTGCTCTGTAAAACAGAGATAATTGACTAAGGAAATATGGATGAGGTAGGACTGCAGCACTAGAGCTTTCTCACCTGCTTTGGGAACCAGTATGAGGCTGCATTAGCACACCAGAAATTAATTCCCTGTGCCACCAAGAAGAGGTGCTATGCACAGGTAACCTTAGTCTGTACCAGCTGCTGCCATGTGCAAGGCACCTGCTTTTGCAGCAAAGTCATCCTATGCTTGCACTTGCCTTGCCCACTCTGATCAGTAACTCACTGCATGGGCAGATCCTGCAGCTTGCAAGGTCACCTTCTGCCAGTGGTGGTCTTTGCTTTCGGTTTGGAGCCAGGCTGTGCTCATTTCTGCCTTTTTTTTCTGGCCCTGATCACCCAGAATATTCCCTTGCAACAAGAAAGGGCTAAGAACGAGGTCCAAAGTCCACTCGGGGGAGCTTTGGGAAGGGACTCCAACGTGTATCTATCTCCAAGTGTTGGTGGCCCTCTACAGGTCCTGGCTACACTGCAAATAGCACAGGGGCTTCGCCTTCCCATGTTTCTCTATAAACCAAGCTTCTTTCCAGAGGATCTGTAATTGGAGCTGTGTCACTTCACAAGGGTCAAGCTGGTAATGCTGGGAAACAAGTCGGGTGACCAGAGGAATGCACCTCTCTAATTCAGGGGAACCACAGAGCCAGTTCAGGCTCAGGAGGTGCATGTGTACTGGTGTGTGGCACATCCAGGCTGGGCAGGCATAACTGGTTAATTGAAGTGTACAATTAGGGTCTGGAGGAGTGAGGGACACATCAGTGTCCTCAAGTCCGACTTTTCTCAGCACTGGTGTTGCTGTGAATGCCTGGCTAAGTGGTTGCCCCAAAAACCTCTGAAAATTATCCTTCAACTTGTGAGTACTGAGTCAAAACTATGCCCCAAAACTAAACCCAGGATAAGAGGTGCTCACTTCCCTGGGGAATTCTCTACAAATGCAAGCTCTGGAGCGCTTCAGCCTGACCTCCAGGGCTTCTTGCTCTAGACCTGTGGGATTGCAGAAGGACAAGGAGGCAAAAAAATCCTTGTCAGTCTTGCCAAGCAGCATTGTCATTTGTCCCTTCTCTCCTATTAGTACTTGTGGGATTTCCCACAGAAATGGCTTGTTTTCCAGCTCACAAGCACAGCTCTAACTCTTCCTTCTCCAAATGCTGGCTGTCACCTTAGTGCTTCATGCACCCCAGCTGTCCTGTTTTGTGCATGTTAGCTTATGGCTCTAAAGTTCTAGCAATGACCTAAACACTTATTTCCTTACAGAATATGAAGATGGTTCCTGTACCCGAGAAGGCCTATGGGACTTTTTTTGAAGGGGACTGTTACATCATTCTGCACGTAAGTAAGGCTAACAAATATTGGTCTTTTTGCAGGCAAACTCAGATGAAAGCCCATCTGAAACTTCATCTGTCCTTCCCAAATCTGGTCCAGACCTACTTGCAACCAGCTGAACCCAGGCTAGTCAGAAGCATGAGGACCTTGTGAGCAGCAGCCCTGTTCTCTGGGCTGTGCAACGTGTTCCTGAAGCTCTGTGGGAGGATGATGTGTTGCACTCAGCTCCCACGCTTCCTTCCAAATCTCTTCAGCTGCATACAGCATTACAGGCCCCATTAAAACAATGCCCATATGGTGCAAAACAGAAGCAATTCCCACTTTCTGGGGCTGAGTGTCCCTGCTGCAAACATCTCTGTCAGTCAAAAGGCAGCAGGACCTCCAGTGTCTCAAAAGAACCAAATGTACATCCACTATGCATTAAGAAAGAGAAGCAGGCTGGGATGGTGATGCAGAATGAGTCTCCTGCTCTAACACACCGTGCCTGTGCCTTTATGCTACCTTTCAAGTAATGAATTGATTTGGTAGCAGCTACCCAAGGACATACCCAAGCAGAATATTCTACCCAAGCAGAATATGAGTGTCCTTGCAAGGAGCTGACTATAGATACCAGTATGGATTTTGATGCTCACAGGCTCAGCTTACATTGCAATAGCTTCCCCAGGTAGAGAAACCCTTAATGAGCTCACAACTCTCCTTTACCCCTGCAGACAAAAGAGTAAAACTCATAGGATTGTTTTGGTTGGAAAAGACCTCTGAGATGATCCAGTCCAACCTAATACTCGTCTTTGCATTCTGTATCTCAACTGGAGGCTTTTCAAACAAAGGTGCTCCATGGGACAATGAGACTGTGATCATCCTAAAAAAAAAAAAAAAGGTGTATTAAATGGAGCAGTTTTGAAACTAATTAATTAGCTGTGCCTAAGGGAAGCAAGCTGTGTTTTACTCAAGTTCTTCCAGTGTGTTTTGCCACGGTATTGCTGCACAAAGCAAATAAACAGAATTTAGTGTCAGATCCAGTTCATAAAATGAGCTTTTATTACCTTTCTGAGGTGTTCATAATAGGGCTTAACTCAGTAGGTGCTGAGAAGGAACTGGAACAACTCAGGTAACGATGAGCATGTCTGTTTGGAGACCACTTGGCTCCTCTGTCTTGGCTGTTGGGTTTTTCTGTAATCAGAGGAATCACTCCCAGCGTGTGCACCTCGGCTCAGCATCATTTGGAGTTAGGTCTGGTTTGCAAGTCAGCAGGAGTTCAGAGGCAGCTCGTGGTACTGTGTAGTGTGACATGAGGAAGAGAATGGGAAAGAAAGGATTGTATCTTCAGGCAAATAAATAGCATTACACATTACATTTAAACAGGGAATCTGTGACAAGAGTCTCCTTTAGGTTTTAGTATCAAACTCTACAAAATAAAAGAGGTTGAACACATTAATTTTCGTAATTGTGCAGGAGCTCAGCTGTCCTGGATAACAAGAATAACAAAAGAATATCAGACAGAAACGTCCTTCAGTTCACTGTGTACATAAAACCCATAAATGCTCTTCTGAGTAAGGTTCCTTGCTCCAGGCTCAGCTCCCAGGGAGCATCCTAAGCCTCTGTCCTGTCTCGCCTTGCCCAGGAGAAAAACTGGGAAAGGGCTTCACAGTTGCTTGGTTTTGCCAGGTCTTCCTGGCCAGCAATATTATTTCATAGAATCATACAATCATGAAGTATTTTTTGTTGAAAGAGACTTTTCAGGTCATCTCATCGAACCCCCTTGCAGTAAGCAGGTAAGCAGGTCCATCTTCAATTTGGTCAAGTTGCTCAGAGTCCTGTCCAACCTGACCTGGAATGCTTCCAGGGTTGGGGCATCTACCACCTTTCTGGGCAATCTGGGCCAGTGTTCCACTACCCTCACTGTGAAAAATTTCTTCCATCTTTCTAGTCTATGTCTCCCCTCATTTAGTTTAAAACCACCACCTTTTGTCCTCTCAAAATAGGCTCTGCTTCAACAACTGTCCCCATCTTTCCTGTAAGACCCCCTTTAACTACTGAAAGACCACAATAAGGTCTCCCCAGACCCTTGTCTTCTCTAGACTGAACAACCCCAACTCTCTAAGCCTTTCTTTATAGGAGAGGTGTTCCAGCCCCCTGAGCATTTTTGCAGCCTCCTGTGGAGCTGCTCCAACAAGTCCCCATCTTCCTCCTTCTGAGAAACACACCTCTGAAACATAGATACGAGCTGTGTCTTCATCCTGACTCATCTTTCCCACCTCTTGCAGACCAAAAGAACCTCTCGTGGCACTGCTGTGGATTTGCATTACTGGCTTGGCAAGGATTCCTCTCAGGATGAGCAGGGTGCCGCGGCCATGTATGTCACGCAGCTGGACAACGCGCTCAGAGGGAACCCCGTGCAGCACCGGGAAGTTCAGGGGCATGAGTCTGAGACCTTCCAAAGCTATTTCCGCAATGGCATCATGTGAGTAGTGCAGCATGCCCTGTAATGAGGTGGGTCGTAGTCCCTGGGGTCCCCTCTCTTTTTCAGAGCCATCTACATCATCAGGAATAGTGTGGCCAGCAGGAGCAGGGAGGTCGTTCTCCCCCTGTACTCTGCACTGGTTAGGCCACACCTTGAGTACTGTGTCCAGTTCTGGGCCCCTCAATTTAAGAAGGACATTGAGGTGCTTGAGCGTGTCCAGAGAAGGGCAACGAGGCTGGTGAGAGGCCTCGAGCACAAGCCCTATGAGGAGAGGCTGAGGGAGCTGGGATTGTTTAGCCTGGTGAAGAGGAGGCTCAGGGGAGACCTTATTGCTGTCTACAACTACCTGAAGGGTGGTTGTGGCCAGCAGGAGGTTGCTTTCTTCTCTCAGGCAACCAGCACCAGAACAAGAGGACACAGTCTCAAGCTGTGCCAGGGGAAGTTTAGGCTGGAGGTGAGGAGAAAGTTCTTCACTGAGAGAGTCATTCCCCACTGGAATGGGCTGCCCAGGGAGGTGGTGGAGTCACCGTCCCTGGAGGTGTTCAAGGCACGTTTGGACGTGGCACTTGGTGCCATGGTCTAGTCTTGAGGTCTGTGGTAGTGGGTTGGACTTGATGATCTTTAAGGTCTCTTCCAACCTTGCTATACTGTGATACTGTGATACATTTCAAAAAGCTGAAGATCAGCACTCAAGCTGGCCAAAATTCAGGAGAATTTCCCAGTTTGAAAGAATTATTTGTAAGCACTGGGTTTGGAACCAGTCATTCTATTCCACCTGCCATTTTCCCACATATTTGTAGTAATTGCATCTTAACCCTGCTTCTATTCATCCTACGGTCTTCCTGCCACTCCTTCACACACTTCAGGTTAAAAAGACCATTCAGGGCATTTCAGACTAATATCCACCTCGAAGAGAGGTGCTGATCCGGCTCATACTGGGAGCAATAATCCTGTAGTGGATACTGTTGAATCCAATCCTGTTGTGTGTGCTCCCTTTGTGGTCTTTGGAAGGTGACTCCAAAAGTAATCCTCTAGGAGGAACTTCTCTAGCAATGAGCAACCCCAGTGCCTTGCTTTCAAACAGGTGAAGAAACTTCAGACGAGAACTCATCCTTGGTCAATNGAGGTCTGTGGTAGTGGGTTGGACTTGATGATCTTTAAGGTCTCTTCCAACCTTGCTATACTGTGATACTGTGATACATTTCAAAAAGCTGAAGATCAGCACTCAAGCTGGCCAAAATTCAGGAGAATTTCCCAGTTTGAAAGAATTATTTGTAAGCACTGGGTTTGGAACCAGTCATTCTATTCCACCTGCCATTTTCCCACATATTTGTAGTAATTGCATCTTAACCCTGCTTCTATTCATCCTACGGTCTTCCTGCCACTCCTTCACACACTTCAGGTTAAAAAGACCATTCAGGGCATTTCAGACTAATATCCACCTCGAAGAGAGGTGCTGATCCAGCTCATACTGGGAGCAATAATCCTGTAGTGGAAGGAAGGTTTGACTCGGAACTTCTTCAAGCTAAAAGATACTGTTGAATCCAATCCTGTTGTGTGTGCTCCCTTTGTGGTCTTTGGAAGGTGACTCCAAAAGCAATCCTCTAGGAGGAACTTCTCTAGCAATGAACAACCCCAGTGCCTTGCTTTCAAACAGGTGAAGAAACTTCAGACGAGAATTCATCCTTGGTCAATATCCTATATCCCAGTCTGGCTTTTGATGCCTCTGTGTTGTGCATCTCTACAACCTCTCATGAGTTTCCTGAGAAATTTTGTGGGGCAGAGAAGTGCCTTACCCTCATCTTAAAGATGAGTAAGCAACAATGAAGGACTAAAATTAAGACCTTCAAAGACATGTAGGTTAAGAAGTCTATTTGGAAACCTATCTGCTTCTGAAATCAGTATGAGTTAGACTTCATCTTGATCTAGGCTACATGCCTAAAGTCAAGCAGGATGTCTGAGGCAGAATGAGAAATTAAAGCTCTTTCCACTTCTTGGCAGGTGGACTAATCATCAAAGCATCCTTCTGTATATGTTAAACTGGGCCAAACAAGTCTGAAATATTGTGAATCACTCACAGGTCTGACCGTATTTGCCAGTCTCTTCCAAGCTATGATAAGATACATCTATTACTCACTTGGTGAAAACTGTAAGGTTCTCAGTACTTGCCTCCTTTCCCTATAAATGGCTATTACATTGTGTCAGTTATGACTGTAGTATGAATTGTTGAATGGTGGGGACTGGAACAGACCTCTAGAGATCATCTAGTCCAACCTCCCTGCTAAGGCAGGTACACCTAGATCAGGTTGCACAGGAACACATCCAGGTGGATTTTGAAAGTGTCCAGAGAAAGAGGCTTCACAACCTCTCTGGGCAGCCTGTTCCACTGCTCCAGCACTTTTGAAAGAAAGAAGTTTCTCCTTAAGTTCAAGTGAAACCTCCTTCTTTTTCTAGTTTGTACCCATTGCCTCTTGTCCTATCACTGGCCACCAGAGAGAAGAGCCCAGGCCCATCCTCATGACGGCCACCCTTTAGATATTAATGTGCATTTATATGATCCCCTCTCAGTCTGCTCTTTTCCAGGCTAAAGAGCCCCATTGCATCCGTTTCCTAAAATGGTCTAGGATAAATGGAAGTGCACTAGATTTGCCCAAGACAGACTGTGGGACTTCCACAGGGAATCGTGTCCTCTCCTGTAGTGGTTATGACTGCCTTGCAAAGCTACATGGAGAAGAGATGCCAATGTACAGTGGGGCAATGCAGTACTTACAGTGGCAGTTGCAGAGTGTGTCTGTGGAAGAACAAAACTGGCAGATTTCATCTGAGAGAAAAACAAAGTCCTGTACCTGCATTTTGTTCTACTTATGGCCACAAGTTTCAATCTAATGTAATTTAAGCTGAGTAACTACTTTGAACAACCCCAAATTTTAGCCAGAAGTCTGTTTCCTGCAAAAGGTCTTTTGTTTTTGGATGGAGTGTTTCAGTTCTGAGATGCCAGTGCCATGGTAAATGAGCTTGCCAGTGTGGCTGTGCTTCATTTCCATTGCTGCCCCTGACCTACCTGCTCACCTACACATCTTCCCCTAAGATGCACAGCAGCACCACAGCAGGTGGACAGACACCTTGAGGAGCTGCAATCTGCCCAGGGACCACGAACAGGAGAGTGAGGCAACACAATGTCTGACGTTCCATTTCTAGGACTTTGACACTCTATTTGCTTTAGATTTTTCAGTTGTCACCAAAAGCTTGAGATGTCCTCAGAGGCCATATAGGGAAAGGTATTTTACAACCAGCTCTTATCTCTCTATTTCTTGCTACAAAACAGCTACAAGAAGGGAGGAGTGGCCTCAGGATTTAAGCATGTGGAAACCAATATGTACAACATCAAGCGTCTGCTTCATGTCAAAGGAAAGAAGCACGTGTCAGCCACAGAGGTAAGGAGAACCCTCTCTCCTGAGGGATTAGTTCTCCTCCATCTCTTTCTACATCCATTTTATACCAGGTTTGCCTACTAAACACATAATCTCTGCTCAGGGACCCCTGTTACAGGATAAGCTTCAAGACCTCACTCAGATGTTTGGTAGTATCATCAGAGAAGTCACTGGGCTCAGTGAATTAGCTGAGTGCTAGGAAAATGAGCATGTGGTTGCAGACCAGTTGTTACATCCCTAAGGGCAAATTCCCAATGGCTGTGACTTGCCTCCTGCAGCTTTTGTTGTCCTCCTCGGCTTGCCAGATGCTTTCATTTCCTCATGACAGGTAGCACTTTCCTGGGACAGCTTCAATAAGGGAGATGTTTTCTTGCTGGACCTCGGGAAAGTGCTGATTCAGTGGAATGGACCCAGCTGCAGCATCGCTGAGAAATCCAGGGTGAGTACAGGCAAAAGCCACTTAGTTCACCAGCAGTTATTTTTGATGCCTGGACAGGCAGAAACCCAAACAAACAGAGAGACAGTGACAATCTCAGTAAAACCAGCAACACAGAGATGGGCAGAGAAAATTACAGTGGAATAGGCTCCCCAGGGAGATGACTGAATCCCCATCCCTGGAGGTGTTTAAAAGACAAAGAAATGTGGCGCCGAGGGATGTGGTTTAGCTCCAGACTTGATAATTGTTAAACTCGGTGGTCTTAAATGTATTTTCCAACTGAAATAATTATGTGATTCTATAAATCTTCCTCTTGCCTATGTGTTGGTATCAGATGCCCAGGGAAGAGCTTTGTCCTAGCTCTCAGCTTGTACCTAGTCTCAGCTTGGGTTTTACTGGTGCCTGTGGGCACATCACCAGCTGCAGCTCCAAAAAGGCATCCAGTTTGCTTTAAGGAGGTCCATCTACGTCCCTCTGTGCCCTGTAGTTTGCTTTATGTGAAACTAAAAGGTTAGCAGCACTGCTAAGGTTAGCTGCAGTAACTACCCCAGAGATAAATGAATTTTATTTTTTTATAGCATCACAGGGGATTCCAGCTTGGTCAGTGCTTGCACAAATAGGAATGTATAACCCAGGTGTTGGTAGATCAGATCCATGGATCTTAAGGCACTTTGCAAAGGAGTCATTATCTCTATTTTACTGATAGATAAACCAAGATACAGAGCTGCAATAAAGCAAGATAGGTCAATCAGCAAAGTTAGTAGCCAGTCATTGTACATTATATCCATTTATTACACGTTAAAAGGTAGGTGAGTCTGCCTTTTCACATGGTATCAGCCCAAGAGTTAGGAGAGAGGGAAACTTCACAGAGAAGGCAGTTTTCCAGGACACAATGGCTAGAGCAGAAGATCCACTGGGGAGCGGGGAAGAGTCAAGGAAACCCTGAGGATACAGAGGAAGAGAAGCAGACAGAGGGATGGCTGCTGTGAGGAAGGGGCCATGGTTCATCTCATGCCTAGCAATCAAGCAGGCTGTTTCTTAGGTGTAACAGAGTGGCTCTTCTCAAAGCTATTCCTGTAAGAGCCATGGAAATAAAATAATTAAATGGAAAATAGAGATTTCAGTCTAATTAGTTGGTTGGCATTTCATGCTGCTTTTTTTCCCTAGAAAATGTAGCCAGTTTTGGAGTACTTGAAACATTGACACGTCAAATATCACCATGGGGCACCCAGGATCCTGCAGCTCTGCAGCATCTAGCCTCCTTGTCCTCAGCATGCATGTGTCCCTCTCCCAGCCCATCTCACAAGACCATTGGACTTGCTTATGTACAGCCACATGAAACAATACCTGTGGTGGCTGCTGGCCTGCGTATGCCCTGCAGGAGCAAGCACCAGGGGGACTGTAGTGTGCAGTATTTTCCTGAGAGTTCATTAAAGTGTCCCTTTTAACAGCTTAATTTGGAGGACACTAGAAGCTTCAGAGCCGTTGTAATGTGGCTTGGACTAGTGGTGCTCAGTCATTGCTCTGTGTCTGAGGCTTGCTAGATCTGTTGCTGGGGTCAGGACTTAGCCCCTGTGATGCTCGTGCAGGGTCTCGCTCTGGCTCGCAGCATCAGGGACAGCGAGAGAGGTGGCCGCGCTCAAATCGGCATCATCGACAACGAGAAGGACTCCCCAGACCTCATGCAGATCATGAAGATGGTGCTGGGTGAGAGGCAGGGGGAGCTCCGAGATGCCATCCCGGACACGAAAGCAGACGAGCTGCAGAAGGCAAACGTTCGGCTCTACCAGTGAGTCCAGGCATGGGCGGCAAACCCTACCCCCCGTCACAGTGGGTGCTGTGAAGCCTGACTCCCCTTGGCGACTGTCTTTCAGTGTCTATGAAAAGGACAGCGACCTGGTGGTACAGGAAATAGCTACTCGGCCCCTGACACAGGATCTGCTCCAGCATGAGGTGAGAGAAAGCCATCAACCTTTACAGCAAGAAAAGGGTATTGTGGGTTACTCTCAGCTGAGCACCCATTTCAGTAAGATGCTCTGCTCCCTGAAAATTATCAGCCCTTCCATCCTTCAGGTTTGTCAAGGGTTCTCTGAAAAGAAGACCACCTTAGTGGTCAGAATTAGGTGCTGTGTTGAGGCTGTTCTAACAAGGGAAGGCAATTTGACCTTCGCAGCCGAGGACAACATGAGCTTGGCAATCAGAGTCAGGGAGAACGGTGGGCCAGGAATAAACTGTTGATGGCAACAACGCTTCTTGATACCTGATATTTGGACACAGAATTCAGAGTAAATACATACTCTGCTCATAAAATCCTGAAGGTGTATTTTCCTTCTGTAGCAATCTAGTCTCAGTGACCTACTCTGGAAGGAAATTCCTTCTGGACAAAGGCTTTTGGAAAACGGAGAGTTTCCTAATACCCTATTGGCTCAAATTTGGCAGAGAATTGCTCAGCCTTACTTCTCTGCAGTGCAAACCAACCTATTCCAGAACCACGTTTTGTACTGCAAGGCTCCAGCTCCCCCAGTGTTAGCCTTGCTGAAACTCAGTCTCCTCTTGCAGGTGCGTGAAGCTTTTGCTTTTCTTGTCAAGGTTCAGTTTGAGAAACCAGAAGCCTTTGGTCACAGAGTGGATTGTCAGTTGGCAGCACCAGCAGTCTGCAGTGGAGACAGGCTGCTTGACAGCTATCTCATCCTCAGTGGGTTTGGGATCCTGCTGTGTTCACAAAGCTGCAACAGATCCAGACTGGGGCACAAAGCAGTCCTGCAGAATATGTCTAATGTGGACTTTTCTGGGTCCTTTAGTAGCAGGTTTGGCATAAATGAGCACCACCGGCAGCAGTGCTGAAACATGGTAGGCTGAGGGTGATATTTCAGCACTCTCCTGAAGGCTTTGAAGATAGTTTTCCATTGGTTTGGGAACATCTGAGATGGTAATGACTACTTTTGAGCAATGCCTAAGAAAAATACCTATTTTCACTCACTGCAGGTGTCTGGTTGAGGTGTGCTTGCAAAGTCAATGCACCCATGAACCCTGCCTGCCCTGTAGGGTTGATGGTGGTTGTAGTCTATGTACAAACCAGAGTAAATCCAGCCACTGTTGTCCCTGCTAACAGCTGCACTAGAGCCAAAGCTCTGGAAGGCAAGGATATGAGGTGGATGCACATCTAACTGGCTGCCCAGAGAGGTGGTAGGTGCCCCATCCCTGGAAACATTCAAGGCCAGGTTAGACAGGGCTCTGAGCAGCTCAATCTAGTTGAAGATGTACCTGCTTACTGCAGGGAAGTTGGACTACTTGATCTTTAAAGGTTCCTTCCAACCCGAAGTACTCTATGATTTTATCCTAAATCTTCAAGAAGAATCCAACTTGAGCAGGCTACAAATGAGAACATCTGTTTTTTTCCTGTTTCACCTCAGGACTGCTACATTTTAGACCAAGGTGGTTTCAAGATTTATGTCTGGAGAGGAAAAGCTTCCAGCCCAGAAGAGAAAAAAGCAGCCTTCACTCGAGCTGTGGTGAGTTGTGCAAACAGTGTCATGGGAGGCTAACTGAGTGTTAATCTAGAAATGACCACTAATTACAATCAAGTGTGGGGCTTGAGAAGGTGGCCTGCATAATAACAGAGAGAAGTTAGATGTCTATGGAAGAAGTGATGATGTAAACACAATCATTAGTCACAGAATTGCAGTACTAAGACCTGACACTAAAACTAAGAAGGAATTTGTTACAGAAGAGAAATATAGAAGAGAAGACTTTGTTCCACAGTGAGTGATGTGCTTTGCTGATCCAAGACGTGATGGGAGCAGAGAGTATCAGAAGGGTCAAGATGAGATTAGACACATTTATGGTCAACAGGTCCATAAAGAGATCTTAAAGAGGCTCTTATATCCTCTCTAACATCTGTGACACAGTGTTGTGGATGCTGGAGAGAGTGAAGGGTTCATACTGAAGACAGCCACCAAACTAATGAGTGCTCACTGATCAGAGTTTCTTAGTGCCACTGTCCCAGCCAGCACAGACTGCTGCCCTGACCCTGAAAGGCATCTCTTGTGTTCCCAACCAAGAGTTACACTTAGGGCAAATTGGTGGGGAACTCCATTACCTGGTCTCTCTGGAGAAGTCAGATTTATTATACAGGTGCTACAGGCCTCAAGTCCATTATAGGTAACAAGTGTTTTTCACACCAATGGGTCTGGGCCCAGGTTCTGCATGTGAATTGGAAGATGGTACAAGGCTCTTCCACTGATTAGAAAGAGCAGTTAATAACTGCTGTTAATTCAGGCGAGCTGCCATGCAGTTATGTTCTAGCAGAGCATGCCTCAACATCTTTCAGGAAAAATTAGCTTCAAGGGAGCCTGATGGAGTGAGGTATTTGGAAGCTGGTTTACAATTTGGCATCTTGGAGTGACTGTTACAAAGGAAGGTAGCTTTTTATTGCTCTGTTCCCTTACAGGGACAAAAGGGCCTCATCTTTAATGAGATCTTCAGTAAGGTCTTACCTGAAGACACCCAATTGTACCAATTGTCTTGGAGAAGAAAAGTTTAAACAAACTTTGCCTTTAAACATATTTTGCAGTCCTCTGTGCTCCTTTCAAAAGCTCAAATCCTGCTTTTTAGTAGACAGTCAGCTCTATAATTCTGGCCCTGAGCTACACGTGTAGAACAAAAGATATCTCTTTCTTTCAGTGCAGCAGGTGGGAGGGATGGGAAGACCATCTGCTCTGCTTTTCCCTGGGGGTAGTGTGTGGCTGCAGCATTTCCAGCAGATGAATGCTCAGAAGCCCACAGCCAGGCTTTCCTGAACCAGGATTGTCGGCACCATACCTTCAGGTCATCCTGGAGCCAGTCGAGATAAACACAAGAGCAGCTTCCCAGAACTGAGCAATGGCTTTGGCATTGTGGCAGAGCACAGATAATTTTCTTCTCTCTCATATTACATCAAACACTGCTGTTGAACTAGTCTTTTAACTCAATAGTGGCTCTATTGTGAAGAAATAAATTTCTTGAACATCTCCCTAGAGGTGTTCAAGGCCAGGTTGGATGAGGCCTTGAGCAACCTGTTCTAGTGGGAGGTGCCTAGTGGGAGGTCCGGCCTATGGCATGGGGTTGGAACTGGATGAGCTTTGAGGTCCCTTCCAACCTTACCATTCTATGATTCTATGAGAAAAAATATGCTATGGGGTACTTAGCTGCCTCCATTCCTTTGCTGTATTGGCATGCTGCATGCTCTCCCTCAAGCTATGGACAGTCTGCCTGTTTTAGAGAGGATGGACAGTCTGCCTGTTTTAGAGAAGGGCAGAATGTTTGGAATAAAGCAAAGAACTGAGCTAGGCTCTTGGGTCAAGAGTACACCCTTTAGTCCTATATCCATCACCAGAAGCCATCTATGGAGCTGCTGAGATAGAGGAAGAGGTTTTTCACTAGACCATTGAGTGAGATTTTCTTCAAGACTAAGGTGCCATGCAGAGATTTAGTTTAGGATGTGATCCAGGTGACCAGCTCTGGGGTAGGGTTCAGTGCCCTAAACAAAGAAATGAACATGGATACTAGAGAGGGAGATTGTAGGCACCTCCATTCATAAGTCTGAATGCAAGTCTTGGGGTGGATCCCTGCCCTTGGTCATACCATGGTGTTTGCTGGGGGGCATTCACTCTTTGGGCTGATTCAGATCCACATCCCTCTTCTGATGTCTCTAAAAAGCTCAGCATGTCCAAACTAATGTCTCTTTTCAACTTCACTAGGGCTTTATCCAAGCCAAGGGCTATCCTTCATCCACCAACGTTGAAGTGATCAATGATGGAGCAGAATCAGCCATGTTCAAACAACTCTTCCAGAGGTGGACAGAAAAGAATGAAACACAAGGACTGGGCAAAGTCTACACCACAGGCAAAATTGGTGAGCATATTTGTCTTGGATTTGGCTTTCCTACCTGTGCTAAGCAACAGCTGAGGCAACATCATTCACATTAACTCTCTGCTGCCTGCAGTATCTTGAAAGCCTAGTGCACATTCTTCTCGTGCCTTGAGGCTTATGATGTGAACCAAGCTGCTACTTACTCCAAATGGTGATGCTGGGAGAAGATCACTCTCCTCTGAAAAATTTCACATTTGCAGGACTTCCTTATTTTCTTTGTAAAGGGCTGATGCTGAACCTGAGAAGGAAGTGTTGAACAAACCTCTGCTTTCATTTACACTGGCATCCACCCAAGAGCCTCCTACGCTGATGGAATTGTTCTGTATTTACACCAGATGTAAAATGGTGCCTCAGTTACTGTGCTGCTCAAGTGATGATCACAGTGCATTAACCCCAAAGAGTAAATGATACTGAAGAGAGAGAACTGGTCAATGAATGATAGGATGGTGACAGAGATGCTGAATGTTTCCATCAACAGTAGCTTTAGAGCCACAAACCTCTTTCCCTTGCAAGTTCTCTCTTTTCTCTTCACCTCAATCTCTCTCTCTGCTGTCCATACTCCCTCTCTTTAATTGTGAGCTGGAGAAATGAAGCCACTTCAAAGCAACACTTTGAAAGGAGGGAAATAGGTATAGATTGTGAAAACAATTATGAATTTCCAGTCAGGAGGCAACTAATGTTTTTACCAGTCAATGATCACTGGAAAGTGCTAGAAGAGCAGTTGCCAGCCTCTAGCAGGTCAGTGCTGGGGTGTGTGAGTTCTCGCAGACTCCAAAGTCAACACTGGCTTACTGCTGGCAAGGCTGGCTTCTTGCAGCCGTGGGCCAGGTGTTTCTCACATGTATAATGATTGTGTGTTTGCATGAGGGTGATGCAGAGGGTTTGTGTGTTATTGTGCATTCACTGGGTTCTTGTTTCTATTCTGCTGCTGCACGCAGCCAAGGTGGAGCAGGTGAAGTTTGACGTCACTCAGCTCCACGCCAGACCAGAGCTAGCTGCTGAGCAGAGAATGGTAGATGATGCCTCCGGGGAGATAGAGGTGAGAGAGCTCCTTTTGCTGACAGAGAATGCAGTAACTGCTGTGTTTCCAAACATCTCTGCCTTTTCACACTCAGCAGCCACACAGAGCTCTGAAGATGTGCCCACCTATCCTCCCCAAGGAAGCACGGCTGCAGCCAGAGCAAAGTGCTTGCAGACTGTAAAGCAGCAGTTAGAATAAGCTCAGGGGCATTCCTCCTCCAACCCATGGCCAGTGGAGCAAAGCAGAGTCACCACGATGACTCCTACCATGTGTGTGGGTCATGAGACAGATATGGCCAACCCCCTTCTCGCACTGTCTCCTAGTTATATCCATATTGACCAAACTTATTCAGAGCAAAGGGCCCCCCTCTCATTCTTGTGGCCTCCCATAGAAGATGGAGCTGGTTGAGAGAGTGGCTGTGGAGCTGAGAGGGACCTGGGGGCTGCTTTTCTTGAGGGCCACTGGCTGCTGAAGGCCCATGTATTGTGGCAGTCACTGGAGACACCTGACTTTGCCAGCGAGCACTTAATCAAGCTGGAGAACATAGGCTGGCATCTAGAGTAGAGAGGAAGGGTTGTATTACTAGCTGAAGACCTGAACTTCAGTGGTCTGCTGCTGTGCTCTATCTGCACATTGACTTCACTGCTGCTGACCAAGCTGTTTCTTTCACTAGGTGTGGAGAATTGAGGACTTGGAAATGAAGCCAGTGAATCCCAAGACATATGGGCAGTTCTATGGGGGTGATTGTTACCTGGTCCTGTACACCTACCTGAGATCAGGCAGGCCTCATTATATCCTCTACATGTGGCAGGTAGGTCAAACCAAAGCAGGAGGAACTGTGCTGGTGTTTTCTGGAAGCCTGAAGCTGAAGGAAGCCATTGCACACACAAATCTCAACCTAAGCATCCAGAAGAACTCACATGTCTCTTGCTCATCAGTTGTCCCAAGCTGTGCTTTGTACACAGCACAGACACCAATCCCCAGCTGGCATCAGATGTCAGGCAGAAGTAGTGCAGGTCTCTGGGGCTTACGGTGCTGAGGTCAAACTTTGCAGTCTCAGATTGTCCCTAAAAGCCTCAGGTCCTGGAGTCCTATGCGTAAATGAGCATCTCTGGTTTGCCTTTCAAAGTATGTTTATCTCATCTGGAATGCAGAGAAGAGCTTAGAAAATGGGATGCTAAAGTCTCCAAACCCAGAATAGAAGAGAAATGGAAACACCTGGTAGTTTTAACTCTGCTCTGTTGTATGCAGAGCCTGGGGTTGGCAAGATGTTACACTGTCTAAGCTTTACACCCTCCACCTGGTCACGCTGCATGTGGCACCTTTCATCCGCAGGGCCGCCACGCCTCTGTGGATGAAGTCACTGCCTGTGCCCTCAATGCCATTGAGCTGGACAAACAGCATGGGGACGAGGCCGTGCAGGTGCGCGTGACGATGGGCAAGGAGCCCACACACTTCCTGGCCATCTTCAAGGGCAAACTGGTCATTTATGAGGTAAGGTGGGCAATGGAAGGTGCAAGCACCAGCCACGACTTGGTGGTTGTGATGGAAATAGTGCAGGAAAACAGCCTGGTATTCAGGAAAGGATCCTGCCAGGGCTGTATGGGCTGGCAGGTGGAAGTGGAACATTTCTACTGCTTCCCAAGTAGTCTTGATCACCATATGTGTAAACACAGTGCTGGACTGACTCAGACTCAGCCATCCACCCCTGAGCTCAAGTGATAATCCGTGATGTTCTTCCCAGCTCTACCTCAAAGTATTATAAATCACAGATGCTACTATCCAGAGGGCACTCCAAAATACCCTTCAGACAGTTGCGTGATTTGAAGTGTCCCTGCCTGAATTAGATCACATTAATGACTTTGGCTGCTGGCATCTGTGGCGAACACATTGCAAATGGCTGGGCAAGAGAGGGTTTGCTCTCAGCTCTTAGACTTAGTCCCTCCCACTGCACCACATCTATGGCAGGTGTTCACCTAAGGTGAGTGCAGCTGGAAATCTGAGTCCAGCTGCCTTGTCCTGTTTACGTGGCAAATGCTCTGTAGATACTAAGATCTGTTCACCCTGAACTTGACCATATTGGTGACAGCTGGAGTGATCAGAGAGAAATGTGGAAGTTATGACACGTGGGTTTCATTCTGACCTGAAACCAGAAGGTGTTTGGATTTCCTCACCTGCTCTGTGCAGGACCATGGTCCATCATTGCAGCAGCATGGAAAGTTGTAACATCAAGAACCTTCTTCATCAAACCAGTTGCATCCTGGCTGTGGCTGCCCTCCTCACCTCCCTCTGTTTCCCTGCAGGGCGGCACAAGCCGGGCTCAGCAGAGCGCGCCCGAGCCGGCGATCCGCCTCTTCCAGGTGCGGGGCACGGATGAGATGAACACAAAGGCCACAGAGGTACCGGCCCGAGCCTCCTCGCTCAACTCCAACGATGTCTTCCTGCTGACAACCAGCCAAGTCTGCTACCTGTGGTGTGGGAAGGTGAGACTGCAATGAGGCCAGAGGCAGCTGAAGGGAGCTGATGTAGTGCTTGGGTCTCCTGCATCCACTGATCTGCGGAGCTGTAGCCCTGTGCAGGAACCCATTAATTTCAAGGGAGGAGGCTCCCAAGAGAAGGTTCCATCTGTAGTGGATCAGCAGTAACACAGCCCTTTTTGTTCAGGAGTAACTCATCTTGGGTTCACCTAATCTGATTTTTAGATGCTTTCTGATGAGTAAAGCAGTCTGGGTTCTCCAGCTATAACAAACTAGCCAGAATTAGAGCAAATCATCTATCCTGGCTTAGCCATGTGTTTCAGGATGAGATGGTAGATCAAACAGAAGCAGAATGGCTGCCCAGAGAAGCTGTAGGTGCCCCATCATATCATATGCTAAGAGTCAAGTTGAATGGGGCTTTGAGTGCCTTGATAAAGTAAAAGATGTCCCTGATCATAGTAGAAAGGTTGGACTAGATAATGTTTAAAGTCCTCTCCAAACCATTGTATGAGTTTCACTCTAGATGGCATTGGCTGCACTGAATGTCCCTTCAAAGACCAGCTCAGGTGAGACCCTCAGAAGCATTCTAGCAGCTCTAAAACTACCCAGAGGAGGGTAGGACCAGGCCAGCTTTTCCGCACAGGTAAGTTTTGCCAGTCTGTCCCTAGACCTACCTCAGTCTTCTCTCCTGAACACAGGGATGCAGTGGAGATGAAAGGGAGATGGCAAAAATGGTAGCTGACATCATTTCCAAACGGGACAAGCACACTGTTTTGGAAGGACAAGAGCCAGCAGAGTTCTGGGAAGCCTTGGGAGGCAAAGCACCCTATGCCAGTGAAAAGAGGTAAGCATCACCTCCTCGTTCCTCTGCACTTAGCCATGAAACAAGGGATCAAAACTTTGCAGGAAGATGAGTATGCACTTTGGTACCGTGTCCTCACAAAAGGGAGAACAACATCAGAGCATCACTAAAAGCTCAGCCAGAAAACAATACCAAGATGTCCCTTGGTGCTGCAGATAGGAGCTGCAGATCCAAACCCTGCAGACAAGGCTGTGCTTACATTCTCCCTTCCCCACAGTAAATCCATTCCATACCTTGTCATAAGGTCTACATGAATCACAAGCTCCATTCAGACATTTTTAGCTCTATGGTCAGCCCTTGAAGATTCATGAAACTAAATCTGCTTTTGAACAACCTGGATTTCTTCAGCCCTCTGCATAGGTGATGGGTTCCTCTGCAACCAAGTGATCTGATGTGCCTTTCACCTGACATCAGGCTCATCTCCACAATGAGAGGAGAGTTCTGCTTTTACCTTCTTTGGGTGGAGGGAAAATTACCTTTAAAAACAGCTAAAATATTCCGAGAACGCCCCCAAACCTTACCTTGCTGATTTTTCAAGCCCTCAGATGAGCATTACCATATTCCAAACTCTTCTATCAAGGCCAGGGCCCCACAGTAAACCATGAGGGAAAGGTTCCCATCTCTCTTGCTTTTTCTTTCCTTGCCACGTGTGAGGAAGGTTTCAGGAGAAGATCACACACTACCAGCCTCGCCTCTTTGAGTGCTCCAATCAGACAGGTCGATTCATCATGACAGAGGTGGTGGGCTTCTGCCAGGAGGATTTGGATGAAGATGATGTCATGCTGCTGGACACGTGGGAAGAGGTCAGCCCAGACCCCCTTCCCCCCACCTTCTCCCCAGACATATTTTCAAACAAGTTATTGCTTAATTGGTTTGAGTCCATCATTCGCTGTGAAGCCAGGGGCACCCCATCTCCAAACCCTTGGTCAGACAAGCAGGTGCACTTCTAGTGCTTCTTAGGCAGGCACAAAAAGCATGAGTAAGGTAGTACTGCTAGCCCTGTTTCAGAAAGGAGGAAACCTGCTCCATACTCTGCTCCAAGGAAGAAGAGCTGGCCCTGCTCCAGTCTGGCAGCTCAAGAAGGGGGTGGCACCCAGAAACCTTCCCTTTCATTTCCCAGCAGCAATGGTGGTGACTTAGTTTAGACCATACCAAACTGCATCTGGGGAATTTGCTTCCCAAGGCCACTGAAGTTTTGGCCCATGCAAGGGCTGGGTCAAAGCAGCTTCTCTGAAGTATGCAGCAGCTATTTCTTGAAATCTTTAGCTTCACACCTGTCTCAAAAGCAAAATCTTTCTTGGCTGGGTGTAAAACCAAGATGAAAATTGGGAAACATTTGTAGTGTTATCTCTGCTGCAGTTGGCAGAGGAGAACAAACAGCTGTGTCTGCACGAGTCCTATCTGCTCACTGAGTTTCAACACCTTCTCTCCTTGCAGATTTTCCTTTGGGTTGGCAAAGGCTCCAACACATATGAGAGGAACGAGGCAATTTCCTCAGCTAAGGAGTATCTCAAGACCCATCCAGCAGGGAGAGACTTGGCAACTCCAATCATACTGGTGAAGCAGGGATATGAACCCCTCAACTTTACAGGATGGTTCAATGCTTGGGACCCCTACAAGTGGAGTGTAAGTTGCTGGAAAAGCCCCAGCTTGTGCACCTGTGCTCAGCAGTGCTTAAAGGGTGTTTATGGTCAGTGTGACCATATCCTCTATGTTGCATGGGACAAAACATGCCCTGAGCTTCACAGCTTCCTGGTGCTACCTGGGCAGCTTCTACTCTTTCACCAGCAAAAAAGTACCTGTTGGGTGAAACTGAGGCTTTTGCAAATATAAGTAAATGTGCTTGAATTCACTATCCACATTTTTATTTGAAAAAGAAGATTAGATCCCAAATCAGGTTTGTGATTTCAGCAAAAATGGGTTAAAGCTGCTAGTAGTAAAATCAAATTCAGAGTGACAACAGAAGCATCCTGTGTCACAAAGAAAACTGCGGGGGGGGGGGGGGGGGGAATGTTCATTTTTCAAAATGCAGCCACAGAGAAAAAAATATGACCCAGCTTTAAGGACAAACTCTGGTGAAATGAAAGATGTGAGCAGACAGGTCTTGTGCTCAGGTTGCAGGCTCCCCGTGAAAGCCCAGGAGCTCCTGAGCAAGGTCACACTTGGTTCCTACATGCAAGCCTTCTATTAAAAAGGTGGTTTAGAAACACCACCTCTTTGCTATGCAGAAATGGAAACCTGCCCCTGGAGATGACTGGGAAAGAAAAAAGTCATAGGGTCATAGAATGGATTGAGGTGGGAGGGATCTTGAAAGTCATCTAGTTCTAACCCCCTTGCCATGGGCAGGGACACCTTCCACTAGATCAGGTTGCTCAAAGGCTTATCCAGCCTGTGCTTAAACACTTCCAGGGATGGAGTACCCACAGGCTCACTGGACAACCTGTTCCAGTGTCTCACCACCCTCACAGCGAAGAATTTCTTCCTAATTTCTTTCTTCCTGAATCTCCCCTCCTTCAGTTTGAAACCATTACCCTCACCCTATCACCATGTCACTCCTTCTCTCCTCTTTTAAGCACATAGGCTTCAAATCACTTCAGGAGCACAACGCGGGGTAGAGGTTTGCCTAGAGAGTCAGTGCCCTGTCAGGACCATTTCTTCTTCCATCCAACCCTGCTGTGGGGAAGAAGTGATGCCCTTAACTCCATGCAGACCATTCACCAGCCAGTCCAGCCAGCCTGTGCTGCACACAGAATATATGAATAGATAAAGGACAATCCCGTAGGGGCTTTGATAGTCGGTGGAGGTGGAGTGTCGGTTCCTAGCAGCCAGATGGAAGCAATGCTGCCAGGCTGTGCCCCTGAGCTCCTGCCACCCGATGGCACTGGTGTGCATGGTTTAATATAATTAAATTAAAAAAAAAAAAAAAAAAGATAAGGGGCAGTTAGGAAAAGCTCAGCTCCCAGGTGGTGTATTCCCAAGGTTGCCTGTGATCATCTCTTTTCTCTCCTGGTTTTTTCTATGTTCATCAGTGTTCAACCAGTTCACAAGCAATCCCATCTTCTGGTTGCCCAAAGGGCTGTGAGTGAAGTCCCGTGCTGGAGCCTGCAGGTGGGACAGAATAGGCAATGGTGTGAAGGTTCCCAAGGGACTCCACTCTGCAGGAAAACCCATCCAGTGATATTTTATTTCCTGTGGCTGAGTTTGTATTGCCTTCCTTTGCAACCAGCGTGCGGGCAGAGAGCCTGTCTTGACAGCTGGATTTGGACAGATAAGGCAACAACTCCCAGAGCACTGACCCTTAAAACACAGTTGATAGCTAGAACAAAGGTCAAAAGTTGGTTGTGTTTTCTTTTTGTGGTAGTGGGTTTTTTTGTTTGGTTTTGGTTTGTTTTTTTTTTTTTTTTCCCCTGAGGAACTGCTGAAAAGCAAGGATACAGCTCATAAAATATGTGCCTCTAAAAATAACCCCTGTAGGCAGCTTCGGCAACTGCAGACCAGCAATCCAAAGTGTTGACATCTCAGAAACATCTGGAGGGTGTGGGGTGTGTGTGTGTGTGTGTTCACTGCTCAGATTTGGGTCTAAATCTGCTTGCTCTGCAGCCCATGTGTTTGTGTTGTTTGCTCTTGTTGGGGAACTTTGGTGGATGATTCTGTTAAGAACTGACATCTGACTGTTCAGAGCAACAGTCATCAACTTTGCCAAGGTATCTACTGTATCCCTTTCTTAGGAAATAAGAAGATGCTGGTAATACAGGGCACTGAATTACAAGAATTCAGGGACTGAGGCTTTGAAAAATCTGTTGGTTTAGCTAAATGAATCAGGGAAGGGAAACAAAGGAATATTATTTTATCCCAAGTTATCACATACTGCAAGATTCATTGAAAATGTAAAAGGTTGAAATGCAGCAGTAAAGGCAATCTTTGTTCACTTGCCTTCTGCTCTCTGAAGTCTTTAGATTTCTTATTTTCACCTGTTACTGTACAGCTGCAAAGGTTAAAGTCCATTTGTTTCTCTGTTTTCAAGTGAAAGCTCAGATTATGGCTCAGTCTACTGACTACAGGAGCTGGAGTTTGCAGGAGTCACCAACTGCCACCTCAATGGGCATCACTGCACTTTAAAATTCATATAAGCTCCTGACCCCATTAGAGAGCAGGACTGTGTACTAATTAAAGGTGCCCTGTGCTGCTTAACAGCTCTCTTTTGCTTTAGGATGGCAAGTTCTGTGCTTCTTAACTCTCTTTTGTTTTAGGATGGTAAGTCCTATGAAGAGATGAAGAACAGCTTAGGAGATGTGTCCACTATATCAGAGATCAAAGTGGTGAGTTGCTTTGTGACCACAGGGGTGGGAAACACCTGAGTTTAAACACCACTGCATCCCCCAACCTGGCCATGGTAAGGAGAGGGCATAATGATCAGAGCAGGCATGGAGACCTCAGGCTGCCAAGATCAGATCCGTGGTCTCCTGTGGAAAGCAAAGGGAGATGTGCAGAGGCATCTGTGTGAGCAGGAAGTTGCCCATCTGATTTCTGTACTACGCATGAGAATCAAAGTGTGGGCAAATAGAAGAGTGTGCACTTAAGTATTGTATGAGGTCTCCAACATGACTGTCATACAGAATCAGTTCTGCCCTGGACAGGGACAGGGTAAAGGCTGGGAGAAAGTGGTAGAGGCTTTGAACAAGGAAAGATGACATCAGGAAGGGGAATGCAGGTAATTTAGAAGTTTTAGAGGTAGTAGATATCTCATCTCACCTTCTGTCCTCCCACATGCACTTTCCCCTGTTGTTATCTTGAGAAGAAGAGACTGCTGTTATTTCTAAGGGCTCCCATCAGTGCTGTGCTTTTAGCAGGCCTAACCTCAAGATATAACATCAGTGGATGTGCTATTGTAGTTCAGAGAGGCCAGCAGTTTGTGGTAGAAACAGGCCCTCAGCCCCATCAGAGGGAAAGATCCTGGGATAACCCCCAACTGGCTCTGCCAGAGCCTCTTGCCTTCATGTGTTTCCCTCCACTTGACAGGACCTTAACAACATCAACCTGAACAGGACAACCCTCAGCATACCCATCTTGGCTGGTGCAAGTACAGCAAGTGCTTCCCCAGAGTATAAATCACACCTGAACCACAGCACCAGTGACAGCAGCAACTACAGCAGCAACAGCAGCCCTTGCCCGCTGCCCAACGGTGAAGGAATCTACTCCCGAGAGGTGCTGATGAATAAGACAGTGGATGAACTTCCAGAAGGAGTGGATCCCACTAAAAAAGAGGTGACAGCATTGCTGGGTTGATGCCTTTGTAGCTTAACCTGGAACTTAGTCACTGGCTAAGTGCTTTAGATTAAGTTCTGCTCAGGCTCAAGGAGATACTAGGTGGACGCACAGGTCTCATCAGAAAGCAGGAGCTTCATGTGAGAGGAAATTAAGGTAGTTTCACCCTGGTTGAAGTGTTTTTATTCACTCTCTACAACCCATGTCTTGTCCCAGAAGATCTGGCAAAGGCCAACACCCCCAGCCAGAGAGCTGATCCATAGCTGGGCCAGCAGCTCTGCCCCATGGCAATGCCCACATGGTGATGGTTGTGCTTCAGCTGAGTTGTCCCCCCAAAATTCTGGGGGCAACTCAACCTGCATTGTCTACATGGTCTTTCTCAGTATCACTGATGAGCCCACTATTTACAAACTCTGTCTTTCCAGCCAGAGATGTGAAGATTTCTTGTGAAATTTTGGGGGGAGGGTACCAAGAGGGAGATGCTTTTATTGTGAATCATGAACTTCTCCAACACATTGTCTTGGCCTCAGTCTGCTTAGCAGGGACCAAACTCCGGTCAGAGCATGCTAGCTCCTTGAAACCAGAACATCCCTTTGGGCTGGCAGCCTTGTATTCCCCTAGGGCTTTGGAAAGTGAGATGAGGAACAGTTTCTGGGACATTCCACCTCCCACCACAAGGACAGGCAGTGGGTCAGGAGCAACAGTCCTGGCATGGCATCAGGGATCAGCACTAGCACAGTGAAGAAGGGATGAAGGTGATGGAGGTGTCCCAGCTCTGCAAGAGCCAAAGCTGACCTCTCCTTGCTCTCTCCCCCCACTGCAGTACTATCTCTCTGATGCTGATTTCCACGACATCTTTGGGAAGTCCAAGGATGAGTTCTACCAGATGCCCAAATGGAAGCAGCAGAATGAGAAGAAGCAATATGGACTCTTCTGAGACCACAGGGGCCATCCAGCACCCAGTGACTCTGGGACCAGCCCTCTCTCTCTTAGGAGCTGCAGGGCAGAAGTACAGACATTTGCTCATTGAACCCAACCCAGCATCTCAATCAGGCCAAGCTCCAGTGCAGTTATTCCAGCAGCCACTGTTCAGGGGACAGTTCCTTTCTCTCTGAACCTAAGGAGGCAGGGACACTCCTTCTGCAGGGACGACTTTGCAGGATGTTTTTGCCTCTTTTCAACACTTTATTGCTCACAGCCATGAAAAAAAGTGTGTGTCACATGGCTATATTGTAGCCTCTTCTTTCCTCTCCCTTTTGCAAGTTGCCACGTGCACAAGGTCATGATATTCCTTCATTTGTGGAAGTTTAAAATTAGGAGGACAAAGGCCTTGCAGCTGCAATGTAAATTCCGGGTGAGGAGAGGAGAGCGAAGCCCTAGAAGGACAGAGGGACAGCCACGAGGTCAGGAAAAAGGTAGTGGAGTATCCAGATGTATTTGTTAGCTGATCTGTTTCCAGAAGATGATGAGCTATAGAGCTAGACACAGCTGTTGATTTTGACTGCCAGACAAGACTCTGACTACATTTTTCTCATTCAGACAACATTTGCAATCTCACCTGACCATCAAGTACACAAGCAGATGCAGATGATAGTAAGAGTCCATCTGCCTGAAGACCAGAGGCTTGCAAAAACTAGGAGGGTTTCGAGTATGACCTGAGGCAGTGTGTCCCACTGAAGATTTTGTCAGACCTCCATCCCTATGATGTCCATGGGGCTGAAAGCATTTGTTCCATACCACGAGCTCAGACTGATTGAAGAGGGCAGAGGGAAATGTAAGCTATCAGTGATTAAGGGATGCAACTGTAAATTAAAGGCAAAGACACGTTTCAAAACTCAGAAGATGTGGATTTGCAGCTTTACTCCATTTCCAACCTGATCAGTGATTCCAAATAAACAGCCAGCAGCAGCACTTAAGTGTCTTTGATCAGCACGTGGGGTAGGAGGCAGTAGAGAAAAGCTTTTCCATAGCCAGGACCATTTGCATCCCCATGTCCATGTTGTCCTTGTCCATATTGCCCATGGTGGGTAGTTGGCTGTCAGCAGCTGGCCAGACTACCCACCTCTGCTGCAGCTTTGTGGAGGTGGAGCTAAGGAGCTGCCGGTGGCTGTTGGTTGAGGAGTGAGGAGCTTTCATTCAACACCCAGAACCACACAGTAGTGGTGAGGTGTCAGCACCTGGCTGAGCTGGAGGCAGGAACCTGCAGGTCATGGGGTCTTCTGGACAGATCTTTGTGTTTAAAAATTGGTAGTAAGCCACAACCCTGACATTACCTCCATGCTTCTGGCACTTCATTCCATTTCTGCTTGAGGGTCTAGCCCCAAAGTCATTGACACACACCCTCCCCCTGCCATGCAGAATAAGGTAAGAGTCACGCCAAGAGCCAACTCACCAGATTACTTGCATGGTTGCTCCTGATGTGCTCACACTGCCCACAACCAGTGCACATTATGCCAGCTTCAGCCTCTATTCCACTGCTGAAAGCAACAATATTTGCATTGCCCTACTGCAGCATGCTCCTGCCAGCTCCCAGCTGAACAGGTTGCATGTGCTCCTCAGTGGAATATTGCAATGCCACCAACAGCCCTGGCTGGGCACAATGAGCATTGTGCAGTCATGTGGAGACCAGAGGAAATCTACTTGGATTGAAGAGATGAGGCCAGTTTGCTACAAACTGCTTCAACTCCTGCTGCCACAAGCTGCCAGGACTCTGAAACCAGCATGGGATTTTACAGACAGTAGATCCTTCTGCCCTCTGGGCCTGCTAGAAACTGCTGCTCTCCTCATGGGCAGAGCTGGGTTTATTCCCTGTCTCTGCTTTCTAAAGGAAAGATTCTCACCTGCATCCTCTCATTCATGCTGCTTGCCACGTTTGCTGTAGTGTCTAGTGGGCCATATCCTGTTTCTGCTGCTCTTTTCACCAGAGCTCTGGGACTCCATCATATCCTAATCTGCTCAGAGATGAGGTGCTTTGATCATGGCATGGATTGTGTCCCATCTTTTGGGGAGAAACCGTCCAGCTTTGTCCATCGTCGTCTGGTCTATCTCAGCTACTTTCCACCTGGCTGCAGTAGTTTTTCCCTAATGGTGCCTACCTGATGAGGGATGTTCTCTCTTCCTACCCTTATATAAGTGCAGAACATCTACCTTCGCTCTGGCCCTGGATAGTGTGGGCCTACCCCCACACCTCTTCCCGTTCCCGGTGCCTCCACTTCTCTAGTGCTGGCCACTGCAGGTAGGCAAGGGCTGGTTTAACTCAATAATCCAACTGGAGTCCTGCAACATCAGAACAACAAATAATTTGTTCTCAGCCAACTTGATGGGTTGATCCCAACTTGCCCCACCGGAGCTGATGTGGACACGAGTGAGGCAGAAATGCATCTCATTGTGGCTGCCCTCTGGCCACGTGGTGGAAGACCCCTACATGCTACAGGGCATTTCTTGGTGTCCTTCACTCATGATTTTCACCCTATGGCTCCTTAAAACAAAATGCTTGAGGCATCCTGTGAGCAGGGACTGAACTTGGGCTGTCCCTAATTAGGTTAGAGTCAAGGATGCTCCTGAGCTGGATGCCAAGGCCAGCCATGGCTTTCAGATGTGCCTCCTGACACAGTATTTTCCCCATCCCAGAGGCAAGCTGAGAGAGGCCATGTCACTGCAGGACACCCTGTTCTACCTCAGTGGCCTCTGCCACTCTTGATCTCTTTCAGCCACTGTTTTTTAAGTCAACACGAGCCTTCTTTGAGTTGGGAATATAATTCACATTTAATGTGAAAATGTTTTACAACATCACACAACATCCTGGTGAAGAGGAAAAACCAATGTGTCCAGCAATGGTTACTACAGCACAACAAACTCCGGGTACAACAAAATGAAACACAGTTTTGCAGTGGGACCAAGGATCCCTAAATCAAGGCTATTTTGGACTAAAAACATGGGTGGAGGAGTGAGTGGACTGGAATTCGTTTAGAGGGCCATTAACATCTTTGGTATTGGCCCATCCTTTCCACCACCAGGCATGGAAAACCCTGGAAACACTGGGAGCTTGAAGAAACTGGGCAGTTGTGTCTCCAGCTTCACGTGTGTTGCACTTAAGACAAAGAGACAAGTAGTGGCAAGGAACTGGACTTTGCCAGATTTTTTCCCCCCCACCAATTTTTAGCAGTCTAACAGATTGTTAGTAACCTAGCTGGCACTTCAAAATATATATATATTATTTTATTTCAACAATATTCCCTTAACTCTGTAGTTGTACTTGAAGAAAACCCACTTGCTACCATAAATACTGTGTGCTGATACCTCTGCAGTGCAGCTGAGGCTGGGCTAACATTTACAACGGTTTCTACTACCACTTCCTCTGCCTTCCTTCAAAAATGACTTTTTCTTTCTTTCTATAAAAACACAAACACAGAAAGTTTTACTGCGTTAAAAAAACCAAAGCCCTGCCGTCAGCTGAGCCTATTTTCCACTGTCACAGGGCAAAAGATGTTCTCTGAGGTGCCTTTGAGTGGGTTTGGCTTTGGGTTAGAGGGAAGTCTGCCGTTCGGCAGCTTCTTTCTCCTTTCTCCTTCACAGGATGAGAGCCAGGCTTGGAATGCAAAGCGAGCTGGCTGAGAGCCAGCTGCAAGGCAGAGTAGTGTTCATGTATTTTTTATTGTAATACAAAAGGAAAGTCAAGTTACATAACACAGCCTCTGGAGTGCAGCTTTCTTGTTTTAGTCTGTAGCAGAAAAGAGGAGAGTTGCGTCTCCATTTAAGACTTCATATGGTGGGAGATGGCTGACATCTGAAGTCACAAGAAGTCACCTGGCATCTGGGCACTGATTTCAGTGGTGGGGTGGACTTTTTTCTTGCACAGATGTTGGGTGTTTTATGCAGATGCCTGACCAAACCCAACTCTAGAGCTGTACTTTGCTAAAAAAGGAGTTCCTGTCCTCTTGCTAAAAGCAATTTAAAAAAAAAAAAAAATCACACTAAATAAAGTGAACTAGAACCACAGCTGGATTGGTCAAACAGGTACAAAAGGATTAACCTCAACAGCAGCATTAGTATGTTTCCAGCAGAATGGAGAAGGTCAACAACAGCTCTTTCACATCAGGGGTCCCCTGGAGCACCGTTGCAGCTCCAGAGAAAGCACAGGAGATTTGCTAGGACCCTGACACTGGCAGACATCGCATGCTGAAGTCTTCCTAGGTCTGTAACGAGGTTCACTGTGTCCCAAAAGAGCTGAGCTGCTAATCATAGTCCTGGATGTTGACGTACACAAAGAGGGTGGAGGAGGAGTATGGGTCTCCGTTCTTGGTTAGAAGATGGATGTGGCGGTAACCTGGAAGCAAAGGCACAGATAGAATGTGGCCTCTAGTCCACTTGGAAAAATATTTGCTAACGTTTGCCAAAACCCTGCAGAAACATCTCCCTGTCTCAGAGCATTTTGCTCCCAGTGCCCCACAGAACAGGTCTGAGAGGTGTGGCTTTGAGTGTGGGTAAAATATCATGCCCATGGCAACTGGCGACAAGGAGATCCCTTCCCCAGAGCCAGTGTTAGCAGCCACCCAATTTATCATCTGCCTATACCCTAGAGAGATAACCTGTCCTGACCCAAAGTGTGATAGGTCTGGAGCTTCCCAAAGGCCTCCATGGTTCTGAGAAACAGGGAGTAGGGCCTTACCTTGCTTCAGACTAGTGAAGGGAAGAGTGTACTGCCCAATGAAGTCGTTCTTGGTTGACATGTCAAAGTCTTCCACCACAAACCGGACCAGGGCAAGTGCAGGGATCTCTATGTCAAATGTAAACTCTTCATCCCATTTGGGGTTAAAGCCTGGGCAACACAAAGATGGAGGGCAGAGTTGCTTACAATCAAGGAAGGAGGTGAGATATGCACACGAGCCAAAGATAGAGGTCAGAGATGTTGGCAGATAAGGTTGGAGGTCAGAGACACTTGCAAGTGGGTGGAGACTTTGCCTAACTGCCAACTTAATCTGATCCAGGACAGAGGTCCCAGGGAGTGCCAAAACTATTGCTCCCAGCTCTAACAGTAGTTTGCTACCTGGTATCAATGAATCTTTTAGCTTCAGCAGCTTACTGTACATCTCAGCGCCATGGTCCCAGAAGAGAGCAAGGAGCAGGAGGAAGGTGAATTGAGCTCTGCTCCACAAGCTCTTGCTGACTGTTATGTTTGGTTACCATTGGACCAGCTGCAAATTTTTACAGCCCCAAACCAGGGCGGGAGTAGAGAGAAGAGCTGTGCCTTTGTGCTGTGACCTTCTAGGGCCTTAAGCCTCGATTAGTGCTTGAGGTGCACCTATCTGTCACCACTCTGTGCCTTGGTTTCCCTGTCCACAAGACAGGTTAATGAGGAGAGTCTGATTACAAAAAGACCATCAAGTCTGTGTACAAAATCTTTAGTGCCTCTCTGTATAAGGGCAGAGTTCAAGACAGCCAGACTAGCCCCACTGCTCCTGTAGATAAGTATCTCATGGTCCAGACTCACAAAGCAAACAGAACCCAGCAAGCTCAGTGCTCTCTCTCCAGGTCATGGTGGGTGCTCCCTGCAGTTCAATACACCACACCCCAGAAGCAAACAGGAGGAGAGAACAGCCTGTCTGAAACCCTACTGCCATCAGCCCAGCCTGTGCAGAAGAGAAGTGTAACGATAGCAAAACCTCAGCTCAAGCCTGCTGGTCATGAAGGGTCTGCAGACACTTCGGTGGGATGCAGGGATCTTTCAGCTGGCCCTGAAGGTGCTGAGATGGGCATGCAGACAGTGCCATGAAAAAATACTTGTGCTGGATTGGACTTTCATAGGGTTAAATCGACCAGACTGTTCAGATAGCACACATCTGCTCCTGACCCCTTTTATCCTTAGCAGAGTTTCACTGTACTGACACCTGCAGGGGATTTTCAATCCATGTCAGAGCCACAGTGAGATGCTCAGAGCTACTGAGCCAGCAGGTTCCCACAATCTCTTGAGCTCCACAGCTGCACCACTGTGACCTGGTCTCACAGCCCCTGATTCAATCACACCAGCACAGAACCATAGAATCATTTAGGTTGGAAAAGAGCCTTAAGATCACTGGGTCCAACCATAAAACATGAAATGAAGTAAGATGCTGAAGTGTGGTCACAGATCTGAAACCTGAGTCCATGAAATGCAACCCCCCACCCTTAAGCTGCCTGTTTCCAACACTGATATTTTTGTTGTTTGATTCACTTTCCATTAGCCAATCCTCCCTTCAGTATCACTCCAGACAGACAAGGACTGGCTGTGGGGCTGGGTGTACACAGCTTTCACTCAAAACTTCAAAAAATTATTTGTTGTAGGTGACGAAATGGCTGTGAGCTTTAGGAGCCAGGCCAGATTTACTCAGGCAGGAAAGAGGAAAAGGGAAAGATTGTTAGCAGGGAGGAAAGTATGTCTTGACTTTCCAGCACTTGGCTCTTACTCCTATTGCCTTGTTACTCCCACAGGAGAGAGGGCTGAGCTTGCTCTCTGCAAACTCAGAAGGCCACAATATTCAGACCCTCATTGCATGGCAGAAAATCACAGCCATGTTTGACCAATGAGAAATGGTCCATGGGGAGGTGAAATGCCTGTGAGATCTCTCAGGCTTGAGCACAGCTCTTTGTGCAGACAAGGGCTTATGGCTTTCACACTTCGCCTGTATCTATGATGGTCATTAACTTAGCCTCAATGCCTTTTTGGCTGATGAGCAGATGCAGTGTCTCTGCCTTGTGATGAGGCTCAAGGCTACAGAAAATGTTCTTCTTTTGCACAGACCTTGTTACATATGAGAAGAGGCTGAGACAGGTCAAGTTACTCAACCTGGAGAAGGTTAAGGAGGTTATTACTGCCATCCTCCACTATCTCCTTATAGAGAAGACAGAGCCAGGCCCTTCTTACAGCAAAAGCCTGATGCCTAATGGGCACAACCTACACCAGGGGGACTTCCTGTTAAGAATAGGGCATCTTATTTTATCATGAGATCAGTTAAAGACTGGATCACTTCAGAGAGCCCAGAGAGTCTGAGGAATCTCTATCTTTTGAAATACTCAGAATTCATCTGGGCAACATCCTGACTAACTTGAGTATGTTCCTGCTTTGGTCAGGGGCTGGAACAGAGACACACACACACACACACAGAGAAACATTCAGGTTGGAAAAGACCCCCTGAAGTCCCTTGTAATCTCAATCCTTTGTGAAACTTTCAGGATAAAATCAGCCTCAGAAGATCTTGGTGCAGACCCATGCACCCCAGGTCAAGTCCAACTGCATGGAGGTAAAGAGCACTTCTAAAGCTTTAGCTCTGCAAATTTGGCAGCCAGACTCAAAACGAGCTGATGTTGCTTTGCAGGCAGTTTCTGTCTCCAAACATATTAAAGAGAGAAGACAGGATAAAAAGCCTGAAAGTAATTCTTCACAGGAACACCAATCTGTGGGGCTAGCTCAGGCCAGCAGCAGTATATACCCATGAGGCCAACAGCATCTCATGTATCTGTTTGGTGTGAGCAGGCTTGGGCGTGTCTGGGCAAGTCTGGCCATAAGGCATCAATCTTGGCAAGGACTCTGCTACGTAAGATGAAGAATTACTGCCCCATGGGAGCACAGCATGGAAGAAACCCCCTTACCATTGTTTTCAATGACTTTGGTCTGCTTCTTGTTGTTATCCTGTTGGACGCCGTGGATCTCTATCGTTACTTTAGGATCAACGATGGAGTTTTTGCTTTTGTTCACCTTGGGCAGCTGCTGACCAGAGATGATCTGTGGAGGAAACAGAGGAAGAGGTCAGGACATCATTAGGAAATAGCTCCCTGACAAACTTCCCTCTCCTTTCCAGGAGAGTAAGACCTGCTGTGACGAGCTGGTGCTGGTCTTTCAGAACCAGTGTTGTGACATCCTTCAGAGGCAGCTGTCATGAGTCAAAGCACCTAACGAACATTGCTCCAGCCTAGCCAGTCGGCTGCGGGACAGCAACTTTCCCAACTGTCCCCACAGCGATCAGATGATGCTTGGAAACAACAGTGATGTCTGCTGACTGCAGTCAGCCTGTAAAGACAGTCAATATTGCCACCAACCTCTCCTCCTGCTGAACATTAAATGTGCAAGTCCCTGAAGGTTGAAAGCCCATTCAGGACTGAAACAGAGACCCCAGCAGTGGAAAATGTGTAGGGTTAGGATCACACTGCCCATGTGGGACCAGGAAAAGGAGACTCTACAACCCTCCCCCAAATGTGGATGCCATTGAGACATTTTGCAACTTCTATTCTTACTTTAAGCAGAAGTTTCTTCTTTGTCCCCCATGTTCCTCCTGTGATGGATTTTGGATTGAATTGGGTTTGCTCATCCCGGAGGAATTCCGGCTTTAAGACGTACCCAGAAAACCCATTGTCCTGGAACCGACCCTGGTAGACATCCATTTCTGTGCCTGGTGTCTGGAAATTTAGTGCAACTGCAACATAAACAAATACATTCCATCACTTTTTTAGACAAATCACTAGGAACATTTTTATAGTCATTCTGTTCACATGTTATGGACATAAACACTGGCTTCAAAGAGCAGTGATAAACCCTGACCCTCACAGCCTGCTATCCCTGGAGATTTCTTGCATTCAGAGATAATACAGCAGGAGCCATCTCATTTGTCTTCCTGTCTTCCACAGGATCAAAAACTGTCCCACGCTGAATTTATGTCACCTGCTTGAGCCACTGCATCTTTTAGATAAACCTATTCATTTCTATGCTCTCCTGCAGTGAAGCCAGCAAATCCTCAGATTGCTTCTCTGGCTACTTAGCCTCATTATAAAACCTCCTTTCCAGCCCAGATATGCCTATTTTCATTTTGCCATCCTGAGGGGCACTGATGCCTCTGTTGGTTAGAGAGCTCCTCTCCTCGTGTAGGACCACAGAAGCAGTGATCAAACTATCTCTTTGTCGTCTCCTACCCAAAATAGATCAAGCCCCACTGGTGTCCTAACACCAGGCAGATTTCCTGCATTCTTTCCAATTTGGCACTATCCTTTTAAAAAGCACTGATGTCAAATCTGCAAGCAGTCTCTGAATAATCTCACTAACACCATGAAGGGAACACACAAGGACTCCAGCACCTCCTCAGTACTCCGCTGATTTCCAAAGGCTGATGTTAACCTCTAGCAACTTCTAAGACAGTTCTAGGACAAATGACAATTTATCCTGGTCCTTGGTCTGGCACACCATGTAATACTTGAAAGCCAAAAGCATTTTGAAGCACTGCTCTGTTTTCTCACCTGCAAGCAAGACTTTAATCACTGCAGTATACTGCTTTTGCTGGGAGCTGCAAGTACTCAGGGATTCTGAAAAAGCTTATTTTGGGTGCCTAAACACTGGATTCAGGTCAGGTCTGGCCTCTGTACCCCAAGGGACCTGATGTTGTCTCCCAGGGATGGTCCCGAGGCCAGACTCTGTGCTGGGGAGACAGGCCAAGACCTGTGCACCCCATGGCAGCTGCAGAACCCAGTGAGTTCCTATGCTGCCAGGCACATCCAGCCCATGCAGGTCTACATGGCTACAGGTCAGGGAGCCCTGTAACTGCAGCGTCTCTTGTCTGGCTGAGCCTCACAGGCACAGCTAGGACATCTCCAACACCCAGCATCACCAAGAGAGCCCAACATGCCACCACCAGCCTGCCAATTTACCACTGCAGCACAGTTCTTGGATGAGAGCTTCAACATAATTCACTTAAGCTCTGGGACCCTGGTTTTCATCAAAAGTCCAAGACATCAGGGGCCTCAGCACCCTAGGAGTAATTCTGATGCTCTGACTACAGGGAACAGCTCAGGCCACAGCTTGAACCTTATGCTTCAGCCTTGTGCTAGGACTCATAGAATGATAGAATTATTAAGGTTGGAAAAGACCTTAAAGATCATCAAGTCCAACCATCAACCCAACACTACCATGACCGCTAAACCTTGTCCTGAAGTGCTATGTCTACACTTCCCTGGGCAGCCTGTTCCAGCACCTGACCACTCTTTGAGTAACAAAATTTTTCCTAATATCCAATCTAACCTCCCCTGGTGCAACTTGAAGGCATTTTCTCATGAAGCTGAGTTTGATTTACATCACTGCCAGAGATTTCAGCACACTTTTCAGCAAGGGACTGTAAGTTTTGTCTCCCTCCTCCTTTGTTATATAACAATAACTCTGCTTTCAGCAAAATTGCAGGGATGTGTGCATTTATATGTGCAGGAAAGGCTCTCCTAATGGTTTAGAGATGGGCCAGAGAGTGGGTTTTGAAAAGTCATTGAGCATTCACTGAAGAGCTGCTCTGCCTCATTGATGCCCCTCCATAGCCAGGTCACTCACCAATCTGGCAGCCAACATTCCACAGGTCGACAGGGTTGTAGTTGGAAGAATCTGTCCTCCAGCCTGCAGGGTAGATCCGGCTCAGGTGCCTGATGTTGTGATGAATAAAACTAGTTCCTACATTGAAAAAAAGAAAGAAATAAAAGAAGAAAATGGCCCTTTCAGTGACAGAGGCAACTTTCATCTCTTCTTGCTGCCACTGTATGTGCTGCTTCTCTTCCTAGTGCCCCGCTTGGTGACAGCCTCTGATATTAAGTTACTCCCACTGTTTCTCAGTGACATTCATGACCAAAGAGATGATAATTCACATCTTATAGGATGCCCTTTCCTGATGCTTAACCACCACTAGCTGTCCCTTCACGAGAGACTGGGACAGAGGACAGCCTCTTGCCAAGGCAGAACATACATACCAGACTCCTGGGCCAGCTTCAGAGCTTTGCTCTCTGTGAATGATGACATCTCACAGAAAGGCCGAGGATGGCTGGGGTCCTCAAACCCATCAAAATGGACACTCTTGCAGTAGACAACTGTGTCTGACAATTCCTTGGCCAGCTTCAAGGTATCACTCTAAAAGCAGAGCAGAAGGTTTGTAGGGATTTTCTGCAGTCATACTCAAAAGTCAGTGGCACTACTGTGAGGAGAGAGGGTAGGAAAGGAGCAGGCTGCCCTTTCTATGTCCTTGGCCCTGCAGGAAGAGTGATCAGGAATAGTGTGGCCAGCAGGAGCAGGGAGGTCATTCTCCCCCTGTACTCTGCACTGGTTAGGCCACACCTTGAGTACTGTGTCCAGTTCTGGGCCCCTCAATTTAAGAAGGACATTGAGGTGCTTGAGCATGTCCAGAGAAGGGCAACGAGGCTGGTGAGAGGCCTCGAGCACAAGCCCTATGAGGAGAGGCTGAGGGAGCTGGGATTGTTTAGCCTGGTGAAGAGGAGGCTCAGGGGAGACCTTATTGCTGTCTACAACTACCTGAAGGGTGGTTGTGGCCAGCAGGAGGTTGCTTTCTTCTCTCAGGCAACCAGCACCAGAACAAGAGGACACAGTCTCAAGCTGTGCCAGGGGAAGTTTAGGCTGGAGGTGAGGAGAAAGTTCTTCACTGAGAGAGTCATTCCCCACTGGAATGGGCTGCCCAGGGAGGTGGTGGAGTCACCGTCCCTGGAGGTGTTCAAGGCACGTTTGGACGTGGCACTTGGTGCCATGGTCTAGTCTTGAGGTCTGTGGTAATGGGTTGGACTTGATGATCTTTGAGGTCTCTTCCAACCTTGGTGATAGTGTGATACTGTAATTTAATATTATATAATCCTCCTCTTAGAGCATCACTGCACTCTTAAGACCCATCCTGGCCTGTCTCCTGATATCACTCCTGAGACTAGTGTTACTACTAAGAATATTTAATCTGGGACATCCCTCCTTCTGCATTTATTTGCATGTTATTATGTGAACACTTCAAACTATCACAACTTCCAAGTGATTAGGGCTGCAACCGCAGTAGCAACCAACTCAGTTGGTTTATATTGGTGAACTAAGGGAGGATTTCACACAACAGATGCTTTGCTGTCCTAGCACCCTCATTGCATTATGTTCTCCAGATGGATTGTCTCTTTGTTGGTGGGATACCCTTACTGCTGCTCTCTGCATGATCACTTCTATTTCAGTATCAATAGCTGTCTCCACTTGCTAAACTCTACGTCAGAGCCTTAGCAATGAGTTTTCCATACTGTCCTGGTCTCAAGCATGCACACCTGTAAATAAGGAGAGAGGAAGGATGTTTTGGCCTCCACAGAGCTTGAGCTTTTCCCCTTGACCTGGGAAGTTCTCATAGCACCTTAATGCCTCCTGCTCCACAGCCACACTCATTGGTGCAAGGGTGAAGTGAGAGCCAGCAGCTCCCATCAGAGGCAAAGAAAGAAGATTATAGGCTTCCAAATTAGACACATTATTGACTACAGTTCAGAGACAGATATAAGACCCTCAAAGAGTGAGAAAATCAGCAAGGGGGAGCACAGATCAGACCAGACTCAGAGGCAATGCCAATTGGCTTTGCCATCAGTGGGTCTGAATGCATTTACGCCACCTATGAACCTGCTCTGTCAGGGATGTGCCCTTCACAGTGACCTGCAGCATGGAAAAATGAGTGTCCTTGCACAAGAGAGCAAAGCACTGCCACAAAGGCCAGCCTTTTCCTGCCAGAAATAATCATACCAATTGCTTTGATAAGCAGACATTCATTCCCCACAGATCTGTAGCTTTTCTCTCCCTCCTCTGGGTTAGAAAAACATGTCCAGTAAGGGTGCAGGTATGTTTCAAAACATGACTGGAGAAGCACCAGTCTCTAGTAATAGACAAAGTCATGATGGTCAAATGACAAATAGATCTCTGGAAATCAGGCAGAGATAGCCTGAAAAGGTGTCCTCCCACTGCTTCCATAGACACTACATGATCTGTGCCAGCTGCAGGGTTCTTCAGCCTCCTTTTAAGGCAAGAAGCCACCCTTCATGCTTAGCTGGCTCTGCCAGGTGTCTGCTTGTACTTGGGACAGAAATTATGAAGCTCAGCAAGGATTAGAATCCTTCATTCTAATGATTTCAGCAGTTCACCCTTGCATATCCCCAGATGAGTAGCTGAAACCAGGTTGAAAGTTGTCTTAGCTGGGAACATATTAAAGATGGAATTCCCTGATGCAGGACTTCAGAGCTGCCTGCAACAGGCAAAGATCTTATTTATAGCTTTTCTGCCTCTTCAAATTTACCCCTTTTCAGAATTCAGTTACTTTTTTTTAAACATACCTTCCCCTTCTGCTCTATCTCAGTCTTTACAGATTCATCTTCAATTTCAGCTGCTTCATCTTCATCCGAGACATCCTCAGCGTCCAAGTTGTTGTTCCCATTTGTTCCACTGGGGTCCTCTTCCCTGCTAAGCTTCTTGCCTTTCACGAGGATCTTCCCTTTCAATTGCTGCACAAGGAAAAGTGGATAAAACAGCTGCTGATTAGGAAAGGTTCTGCTCTCCCTGCAGCAGCAAGGATATAACAGCTCCTCAGCTGCAGCCAGGGCCTTTTAGAGCTGCATCAGTCATTTATTGATTCTCCAGAGCCTTGTTGCATTGCAGAGGTTTAGCATCTCCCTGTGCAGGTAACTTCCATCATGCCTACAAGGGACAGTAGCCATGCCACGTAACTCCAGACGAGATGCATGACCTACTTGCCCACAATGAGAGGTGACATTCACCCCAAACGTGAGCACCTACTGAAGGTGCTCTTCTATAGTAGCATTGTACTGAACCCATCCATCCCTGACATTGCCTTTGCTTAATATAGGTGCTAGGCAGCAAAGTCCTACATTTCAGTGCTTATCTCTTTAACAAGGTTTTAAATAAGCAGATGCACAGGCACAAGCACACACATGCGCTTGTTCCATCACTTTTAGTTCCCCTTCATATGATATTAAGTATTTCTAGCCCGAGGAGAAAGATACTCAGCTCATCAGTTCAGCTCCATTGAGCAGATCTCTTGTCTTAGGAAGAAGCATTAGCTGAAACCCTCAATAAATATTCTCCAACTAGACTATAAAGCTATCCCAACTGCCTGCAGCAAGCCCAAGGTTGAATACAACCAAAGGAAAGGCTGGAAGGACATTGGACTCTACTGAAACCACAGAATGGAGTGGCTGCTGGAATAGTTGCAATTCTTGCCCTTCCTTATGTGCCCTCGTAAATCACATTGGTCTAGTTCTCTACATATGTAGCTCCTCTGCTCTCCTGCCCTTTCTACTGTATGCTGAACAAGTGCAGCTCTAGAAATGAGATGGCTTTGTTTCCTCTGGGAGTCTGTGAACTGGGATATGGCAACTATCTTAAACAAAATCACTGCTGATTTTGTCAGAAGGAGCAAGGTTGTAAAGAGCAGAGGATTTTAAAAGATCTACATACAGGAGTTTATCCCACGTGAAAGTTTCCTGCCTTTACTGGCAATCTGAAAGCCAAGGCAGGGTCTGAATTCCAGCCTTCATCTCAGTGGGAGTAGAAGTTTTGTAAAGCAATTCACCCCAGCAAACTTTCTGTACCTTCAATACTCTCTTTAGAGTCAACAGAGGAAATTAAACACTCCCTGGGTGTGATTCTCTGTGTCTATTTAGACAAACACTTATGAGGAGGTGGACCACACCTTCAACTCCCGTGGCTATTTGAACTGTTTCTCAAAAGGAGTGCTCATATATGAGGATAGACAAGGTCTGAGCACTGCTACCTTACATCCCAGTCTCAGGATGAAGATAGCAATCTCCTCAGATTCCCAGGAAGATATGCAGACCAGATGCCTAGCAGATAACAAGTCTCCATCTGTGCATGTCGTTCAGCCTAGCTGCAAACTGAAGTGTGGCAGGGTTGAGCAACGAGTGGCACCAGAGGATAAAGAGATTATCAAGAAAAGGGGAAAGAACACATTACCAAAGGAGGCTTCAAAGGATTTGAGGGAAACTCAGCTCAAGAACTTCAGCACTGCAGATGAGACTGACACAAGGTGGACTAAGATAGGAGAAACACACAGATGTGCAGTTAGGCAGAGGGGCTTAAAGCCACAGTCATGCTACATGTGTGGTGCAAAACTAAACCTCTTGGGCAGATGGTTCCTGGGATCCACTGCTGACTTAGAGGTCTGTGACTGAACATGGTCTGGACTTAGCTGAGCCAAATCCAGAGGCATTTGCTGCCTTGCTGTGGGCACAGGGCAGGGCAGGGCAGCTCCCTTGCTACTCAGATCAGTTGTGTTGAGCCCTCACAGCCCACAACAGCTATGCTGGAAGTGGTTCCTGAGCTGTGTGGCTCAAAGTGATGTTGAATGAGGGCACTGGGCATAGCAATGGATATGACTGATTGAACAGATGGTGGAACATGGGTAGTGTTGGATGGCAGAGAGTCCTTCCACTACAATGGGCCTCCCAACTAGGGGGACTGATGTCCATAAGATAGGTCTGTTAAGCCCAAAGCCACTGACACTATAAAAAAGGAAGTCCAGGAACAAGAACTTGGGAGGGTTTTCAGATATGCCTGATATGTTGAATAATTGCATGCAGGTCTTTTAGTCTCATTCTGGGGCTGGGGGTTTGCAGTGTTTCTGGCTAGGATGTAGGGACAGAGGGAAGGTTCCTTGGCAGACCCCTGTGCAGATCAGGGCTGAGGCAGAAGAGTTTGCAACAAGCCAGCAGCAGAGGCTGGACCAGCTCTTCCCTCAACCCTGGCAATGTCTAGAACTTCTATGTGGTTTTTGGCCTTTCACCCTACAGAACTTTAATTTACTCTTGAGACCCAAAGACAGCAGTTTGAGTGAGATACATTCAGATGCTGTGTGTACCCAACACTGTTTCTGAATGGAGTCTAATAAATAAGATGCCTGCCCTGGGCTGTGGTAGGAATTGTTAGCATGAATCCAAACTGTGTCAATCTTCCTTTAATTATTGACACTTCCCTGCTAACACAAGCTCACAAGCTCCAGCAATGCTCCACATGTTTTTATTTACAGCCTTTCAGCTCTCTTCCCAAAGGCAGGTCCCACCCTTTTTCTAGCCCTGGGCTTCCCCACACCAGCTTCACAAGAAAGAGGAAAATCCAAGAGGTTTCTGGTTGTTTTCCTTAATGTTTCAGCTTTGGTGTATTTTCCACCAAAAAAAATCAGCACTTCAGCCTTTGCACTCTCCTACTTCAAACAGTAGAGAGGCAGAGGAAAAGTACTAGAGGAAAAAGGATAGGGTTTGCTTTTTCTCCCCTTAAGCTAAATGGATCAGTTCCTCCAACGGATCATGTCAGCCCAAATCCATCACTAAGGTAGGTCTGGGCTCTTTTCTCCCAACTAGGGCCACACGTCCATCTGGGCGATTAAAGCAGGATGTTAGATGAGCACAGAAGTGGGAAAAAACATTTCTGGGAAGCTTACACACACATCACACATTTCATTCCCCAGTGTTTCTCCTTCCTTTCTTCATATCATTCCCCTGACCACAAGGCAGTGTTTGAAAAGCCTTCAGCAGGCTTTCCTGATCCTGCACCAGGATAAATATCAAGCCAGGACACAACACCCAAGACTCTGACTTTTCCATCTCAGTAACAGCCTGCAGAGACCTGCTTCCTTGCTGGGTGTATCATCACTCTAGGAGAGTCATTTCTTAAGTGGAGGCACCTTGACTGTGCCAGTGCAAAGGTCCTGACGAAGCAGCAGCATTAAAAATTATGATTCATCCTAATTTATTGCACTGGTGCCTGGGGACCAATCCAGAGCAGCTTCCCTCTGTGCTAGGGATCATATCAAGCCAAGCATGACACTCCCAAACAAAAGGGCAAAGTCAGGAAGTGAACAGAGAAAGGGAGAGGGAGAACAAATAAAGAAGATATTTTGGGTGGATCATTTTCCTGTCCTTTTTCTCCTGGTGACTGCCAGCTTTATCCCACCCACAAACTCCTTCCAGCTCTGGCTCTGCTCATCCAAGTTTTGGAAAATGATTTCTTTAGGAAAGAAATGCAATTTAAAGGGAACTGCAGCTGTGCACATGGAAGCCTGTTCCTGCAAAGTGCTTTAGGAGACAAGAAGGAAAGAAAACACAGATCCAAAGGGTGGAAACAGAAGAATGTTTCATTTTGGCTTCTGGCTTGGAAACTTTCTTCTTTCTTTTCTTCTTTTTTTTTTAATATCTTGATTCCATTTCCATTTTTTCCCATTGTCAGCTAATGATTCTATAGTGGTGGTCCACTGTTGAGGGCTGCCTATCTCCTTCTCCCTGCCAGGGTCAAGCTCAGCTCCCAGCTTCACAGCTGCCCTGATTCATGGGAATCAAATGGGCATCTCAATGCAACCTCCTGCCTCCCCTTGTCCTCCACAGACATCTCCATCTCCCCCATCGCAGTGGCTACCCTATTCCCAGCAGCTACTCCAGGCCACTCTCAGTGGGAGGACACTTGGTGGTTGAAACAGTTTTAGGCTACCTGTTCCCATTTTCCCCTTAAACTTTGAGGGGCAAGAAATCACAGTTCTCCTATCAGCCCTCACCACTTCCTAATCAGCAATCTGGATCTCCACAGTAGAGCACCAAAGGCACTAAGGAGGAGCAGAGCATATGCTACATCCCTCAGCACAGGCAAAACATCTCACCCACCATGAAATTAAGCAGTGTCCAGTCTTGCTGGATTAAAACCACAGAGACACCTTGCAGTCACTCCTTATGGCGCTTATCTTCCCTGTGTGTGCAGCAACCTAATAGTGCTTCAGAGGACTAGCCTGAAGGTCATAGACAGCTTTGGGGTGTGGGGACCAGACACAAGACAGATCCTCAGGATTCAGCTTGTCTGGGACAAGCCAGAAAAGCAGTCTCCTCATGGGGTGAACAGCATTTCCTGGCTTTGGTAAATGGATCAGGAATGTCCTCAGTCTGAGACTTTAGACAACAAACAAGAAGCAACAGGCTTAATGTGCACAGGCTGCTTCTAGCTGCTTTTAATTCTTATTCCACAGACAATGTCTGTTCCTCAGCAAGTGCTGTTCCCACCAGTCCTTAGGCACATTGTCCACTACTGGGCAGCCAGCAAGAAGACAGACCTCTCTCTTGCCCATCCTTACAAGACAGAAAGTGCTGGAGTGGTCTTGCTTACCTCTGGGGAGGGGAACTGGGATTTGTTTCCATCGACTGGGGCAACCAAGAGCATGTCCTGAAGGATTGTTGTCATGTGATGAGCCATGACCTTCTGCTGGTCGACACTGCAGTGGTTCTCCAGTGAGATAATGACAGGGTATGGTGAGGTCTAGAACAAGACAGTAAAGGTACATTATGAGTGACTTGTGCATTTTCAGCAGTTCACAGGAACTGATACAAATCCCAGTGCTGCTTTCTCTGGAAATGCTCTAGTGTTCTGCTAAAATGAGCATTTCTTAAAAGTGGACAAATTTAACTGTAGCTACTCAGATCTCTGCTGACGTTTTCCAGAGATGATGATTCAATGGACAGGGCACCAGGCTGGATCAGGATGCCTCCCACAGACCTGCTAGGGCACTTTGATGAAGCTCCCTATGCCTCCATTCTCTGCTAGCACTGTAGGTCAGAGCATCTTCCTACCTTAGATGAAGAACTGGGAAGGAAAGCTTTGAAATCACTGAGTTTGCTCAAATCCTTCGGTGACAAGAATCCCTCCTCCATTAGTGCATAGGCCTGGTCTGGTTCCCCTAGTCATTCTGTGTGCTGAAGGCATTGTTATTGTCACTACTTTATAGCTCCAAAGGAAACTTGTTACTAGCTCTCAAGTTCACTGAAGAAAAATAGCAGACAGCCTAATGAGTCTGGAGATGGCCCACGGTCTTTTAGAGGCTGCTGGCCCAGCATCGTTGTTCAAGGCTCTAGACCTGCTAATTTCTTTCAGAACAGGAAAGAAACAGCCCTTTGCATCAGTTCCTCCAAAACATACCTACACAAGATCCTCTAAACTAGGAATGGCCCCTGAGACATCAAGGCCTCACAAACCATGGGTTTGTTTGCATTTCCTTCCAGCTATGATAAAGCTATTGGGCATTATTTTTATGGCAATGGGGTCTGGGATGCAGCTGTGCTGGTACAACTTCAAACTCATCCTCAGATGATGCTCTGCCTATCCAGCAACTCCTAGGCATGGATCTTTGCAGAAAACAGAACATAGATACCCAGACAGAAGAACACATCTTGTACCCATGAGAAATGCCAGGGTCAAGTCTTCATTGTTTATGGTCTCTGCTGGGAGGGCAGAGACCTACTGACAGTCTTGGATTATGTAGTATGAGAAATCTTAGAGAGTCCCTCATCCTTACTTTGAAAGCATAGTTCTTGATGGCCTTAATGACATCACTGAAGAGGATCTTGGAGGTGAGAGTGTAGCCATGATAAATGACGGGCTCTGAGTTAGGGCCATCCCAGCAATCCAGCTCCACACAGCGGCAGCCTTTGGTGAGGGCTCTGGAAACAAAGAAGGGACCTGGTTGGGTTCTAAATCTTCTTCTCTGTCACAAATGGAGGTGCATCAGGCACAGTTACTGCCTGGGAAGGCTGACAGCAAGTTTAGGGAACAAGGGGGAAAAGAGGAACTTGGAAAAACAGGAAAGCAGAAGAGAAAGGATGGGATCAGGAGAGTGCAGAGTCAGCAGAGAGAGCTCGAGGTTGAGCAAGGAACGCACAGTGGGATCTGAGAAAGGAGGAAGCGGAAGTCCAAGGTAAGAATTATCCAAATAAGAAGACATAGTGAGTGCCAGATGACAAAGAAGAGTCATGACTGTTCCCCACATCTTTTCCCAAAGAAGAGAAAAGAAAATCAAGGGTGGAGACACTGGAAGAAAGACAGTAAGACAATCAGCCTTAGAAGTCAAGTTGCAAAGCCTGGATGATGTATTTCTTCATCTAGATCTGGTAAGGCAAGAGAGCTGAATCTTCAGAGCTGTCAGGGAGGGAGCTATGAGAACTCTATGGCAGCTGGGGAGACCACTAAGGGCCACTTTCCCAAACTGAGTCTACTGACTGAATTTCCACTTGAAACTCACACCTCTACATATCCATACTTCCAGTTTCACTTACTTTCAAACATAAGTTCCTCCTGTCCAGACTTACCTGTCTTTTACAGTAACTCCCTATACAATTCAGAGAATACAACTCCTTTAGCTCTTGGCAGTAAGAATCAGAATCATGGAAGAGTTCAGGTTGGAAGGAACATGAAAGACCCTCTAGTTCTGAACACCTGCTATGGGCAGGGACACCCTCCACTAAGACCAGCTTACTCAAAGCTCCTTCCAGCCTGGCCTTGAACGTTTCCAGGGATAAGGCACCCACAACTTCTCTGGGCAACCTGTTCCAGAATTACAAGATGAGTGTTTTTACAACAAAACATAACTCTGTACTTTTAAGATACTGCAAGAGGAATCCAAACAGCTGCTGAAAATCACCTTTCACTTTCTACTCTTTTGAGCTTGTGACTCCAGGCAGTCACTGTTCCTTGAGAATCAGACAAATAATGAACAAACAGAACTGCAGTCATTGGCTACCTCTAAGGAAACAGTCTCATTTGACAGAAGTGCAGGTCAGAGCAGAAGTAAGGCAAGCCTGCTGTGCAAGTTTGAAAAGGCCAGCTGCAGGCATCTGGCCATGAGACATCCAACAGCAGTTGTTGGTAAAGTCAGAAGTAAGAAGTAAGGCAACCCTCAATGATCTGTCTGGGAATGCTGTGTGAGCATCTGAGCTGCTAAAGAAGAACCTGGCCTAACTTTCCTGGTCACCTGCACTGCTTCATTAGTTCACTGCCCACTTCTCCAGAATAAACCCCAGCATGGTTCTAGAGGATAGTTCATGCCAAGGGCTACTCCCAAAAGGCAATATAGGTCATAAACATTATGACAGTATGCATCATTTTGGCTCCTTCCAGCCCCTACACAGTCCTGCAGTTCTATCGCAACAATGTCTGCACCTTGTAGGCTTCTTGCACACTTCATGCCATATTCTGGGGAATGCAACACACCCACTTAGCATCATGCTTTGAAAACCCTATGCTAGAGGGCTGCAGTCCAGCCTCCACAGGACTGGAGGTACTTTAATCTACTCCCAAATATAGTAAGTATACATCTTGCAATCAGGTGGACTTCATATGGGGCCCAGCAGAGACTTAGGTCAAAGTGCTGTGAACAGATCTGCTCTAGAAACAGCTCAGCCTGATGTGAGCATGGACCAGTCCACATTACCTGGTCTTGGATGGGACCTTGGGCCTCTTGCATGGAGCAGTACAGATGCACCCTGTATTTTCTATAAGAAGTCAACCTCTCCCAAACAGAACACACACATGCATACGTTACCTGATATAGGCTTCTGTGCTGCTTGGACCTGTGAGCTGGTCTTCCATAAGATAGGTATTGTGTGAGGATGACACCAAGTAGTGACTGAGAGGTTGAGTCATGTCCTGGTAAACTTTACGGTGGGAGGAGTTGAATATATTCCCATCATCAGACAGCAGGTACATCAGGAAACCATCTTTGGTCATAGCATTGCCCCTCTTGGCTGCCAGACAAATAGAAAAGCCAGACTAAACATGTGACACCTCTAGGTTGAGTCATCATCTCCACCACGATGCCTGCTGCACCCCAGAGGCTCTCAAAAGACCTGCTCCCTAGGTGTTCAGCTAATAGAAAAGATCCTGACTCTGTCTGGATCATGATGACAGCTTCATCTGTCAGAAAAGGCTTTTCAAACTGCATCACAAGCATGGCTTTTTATGACAATTACTGTCCTTAAAAGTGTCAAAGACAACACTTACCTCACCTATCTCTAGAGATCTACACTGTAAAGATCTCCATTAGAGCAATTCAAGCTTCTTTCATGTCAACACACAGAAGCTGTCAGATGTCTAAACAGAGTCAGATAAATCCTGTCTAGATTATCCAATGGATATGTTGACTTGCAAAGAGTAAATGCAAAACAATGCAACTCTGTGGAGAAATTGGGGTCTCCTTATCTAGAGGGACTGAGATAGATCTCTACCTAATCCCCAGTCCTGCAAGGAACTGTCTCTCTCTCTCTCATTTATACCAAGACAGAGCAAAACCAACCTATGGTCCTGTGTTCATTTCCTGAATGTGTGCCCCAGGGTGCTACAGACTGGCATTTAATTTCTGAGCAGAAAGACAGTTCTGTGATTGCTATCCTAAACAGCTGTCGCCTTCTTGGCCCTCTACTTAAGAGATCTCCTGGCTCAACAGCTTTCCAAGTGCCCACATTCAAGAACATGTGCTTCCATTCCTGCTTCTGGAGAACAGAAACATTACTTCATCCTTAACCTTGAAAAGCCACGTGAGGTCTTGGCAAATGAATAAGCTGTCAGAGCCTTTCTCTGAGGAATTTTATCACACTCTGGCCAACTCTATATCAGCCCTCTCCAGCTGCTCATGCTACCCAAGCTAACACTCAACTATTTCCCAGGCTCTCCTGTGCACTTCTCTCCTAGTGTTGCTAATGCTCCCCCCTAAATCTGCTGGTTTAGAAGCAGCTGTGAGGAGGAGATGACACACATGGCTGCAGAAGTAAGCATCAGCAGAGCAATTAATAGCTCATCAAGAAAGCAAGATTTTGAGACAAACCAGCCAGTGTTTCCAACCTACCTCTTTCATTGGGTTCATATCTCTGAATTAAGGCAGGGGCAGCAACAACAGCATCTTCTTCTTGCTGTGTCTCATAGAGGAACCTCACCAGATTTTGGCAGGACATGAACCCTTCTGCATCTGAGTACTTTTGGAAGATCTTGTCTATTTCCTTCCTCTCAGTCAGTATCTTGTAAAATTCCTCTATCTCATCATCCTCCAGAGCCTCTGTTTTGGACTTGTCACAGTGCTGTAAACGTAGAGGGGAGAAGGAGTGAAAACCTTCTTTCCTTCTGGCATATGCCAGCCGTAATCTGCACCAGGGCTACACAACGCAGAACACAAAATAATTGGAAACAGTTACTGGCATGTGAATGAGAAGCACTTGGTCAATGACAATGGTTCTCATTGACAAGGCCAAGAGCCATTCAACAGTTATTATTATTATTATTATTAACTCATATTATCAGTGTGCTGTGGCCTCAAGTTCCACTGCACTGTGTACTGTGTGAACTATAAGCTCAAGACAATCTAAGTATGAAGCAAGGCTCAAAAGGAATCAAACTTTTGATTTCCAGAGGTGGAGTAACATAGGGAAACAATTAACTCAGTGAATCTCAAACTATTGATAGAGACTGTGGCCTAAAAGTAAAGTGAAAAAGGCCTTCCCCTCGATCTTAGTAGGTCTGAGCTTGGGCCTCAAGAGACTGTCAAGGTTAGTAGCAGGGCTGGTTGCAAAGGTGGCATCAAAACTGACTTCAAAACCATCCTGCTATGTGCAGGTTTAGATATCCAAAAAATCCCTCTTTCTGTGGAACTTTTCCACTCTCATTTAAAAAGCACCAAGTAACAAAATCTCCACAAAATACTGACTCAGATATCATCTTCTAAAGGAGCTGCAATTCAGATTCTTTGTGCTCCTATGTTCCTCGCTGGTTTAAACTTCTCCACCAGACAACAACTCTGAGGACTTGAGTCAAATTGAGGCTCAAGTTGAGGACTTGGCTGACCACAAAAGATAAGGAGTTTAAGATACACAATACAAAGTTTATATTTATCTAAATATTCCTGGGTTCAATTTTTCTGCAGAAATTACAGATTTTCTGTGGCAAATCCTGATATGAATTTTGCTATTTGCTCCTAGCAAGCATTCTTCATGAGGAGCTGAACAACTATTTTTTCAGATACAAAGCTCTGCATTAGACATGAGCAGAGCAAAACAAGCTGCAATGGGAAGCAAAAGCCTGTCTCAGTAGGATCACTTATAGCAGGGAACACTTTATCACTTACAAGTGTTTCTCCTTGCAAATGTCACCAATTAACTCATTTCTGGTTAATGCCTTTTGATGATGATTCCCTCTCTCCCAATATCTAAAGCCAGCAAACAGACCCTTGACAGTAGTGTCCTCACCTCATACAGCCCACTCACGTTTTATATTTTGGGTAAGTCTTAAAAATGTCATTTCTAGTGTGGATGGCAAAACCCCTGCAGGTCATGCCTTGCCCTATATAGTCTTTGGCCTAAAAAATTCTCTCTCTTCTTCAGGCCTGAACTTGGAATGGAAAGTGTGCTCCAAACCACTCAGATGAGGTTGTAGTGCATTTCACTTCACCCTCACAAAGGACAAGTTGCTGCGAGTTACTGTAACTCAGCTGACAGATGGTAACTTATCAGAGGGATTGAATTGCTTTTAGTCTTTGATCTCTTATGACAGACAGAGCTATTATCTTGGGGTTTATGGCCAACATTCCTGTCTCAGTTTAACCAGTTGTCATACTAATCTCCACCTAATTCTGCCAGTGATCTTAGTGATGGCTGCAGTGGCTTTGACAGCACCCCAAGCAAGGTGATAATGAGGGACTTTCTTTTCCTAGAAAGGGCTCCACCAGAGCCCTTCACTAGCAGTTTGTAGTACACATCTAAATCAAAGGAGATGATCCAGATGTATAGCATTTCACAAACAGCACTGACAGCAAAAAGTTCAGCCTGTCCTGACCTCAGAATCTCCTGGATAAAAGCTCAGGGATTGGACAACCTGTAAAATGCTCAGTACTACAAACACCTTCAAACTAGGTTTGAGCAGTCCAGGAATTGTCTTTTCCTTGCCATCTTCCATGTCTGTATGACCCTGTGCTGTGGCTTTGGCAGATCTTTGCAAGCTAAGCTAAACACGATGCTTAGCAACAGCAAAAGGAATATAAAGAGGAAAACCAACTGGTGGAGACTGCAGGGATGCTATGAATGGCAAACACTCTCCTTTAAGACACGACAGGGAAAATGACATGATATTGCTTCTAGAAAATTGGCATTCTAAGTGATGTGTCTTGGGAAGTTTGTTCATCATGGCCATTAAAGGCTGTTACAGAAATAGGACAACGGTGCTGGCATCAGTATTTGTACTGCAGGACAGAACAGATGCATGGTATAAAACTGAGCTACTTCTGCTACAGGTTAGAAAGGGACTCTCAATCTAAAGTCCAGCATTTTATTTCACTTGTCTGGATCGTGAACCATGAGTCCTGAACAATCCTTGGCCTGTCAGAAGAAGTCAGAACCTTACAGATACACCAGAATGAATATTCAGATTGAAATGAAGTGAGCAATTAGAGGAGCTTTGCAGTTCTTGGTTGCATTGCATATGTCTTACTCAAACGTGTCTAAACCCTAGATGTGGACACAGAGTTATGTGACAAAAAGCAAGAGTAATGTGAGAACATGCCCTGTAGCTCTCTCTTGAATCCTTGATCACTCTTCCATCCTTTGATTAAATGAAGAAAAAACCCACTAAGACAGAAAGGATCACCCTTTTAATATGCTGTAATGTCTCTCAGTCCATCTCAGTTTAGGCAGCATGTAAATTGAAAATGTCATTGCTTTAGGAGCAAGACAGGCTCTTCCTGGAGGCAGTTCAACCCACAAGAGATATGAAGAACCTCTCATTCCAGTGGCTATACAGGAAACTTATAACAATTACATGCCTAATGAGGGTACTTCAACTAGCTGCCAGCACTTAGAAAGGATGAATTAAGGTTTAGTAATTACTTGGAGTCCTTAAGCCACCAAAAAAAAAAAAAAAAAAAAAAAAAAAAAAAAGAGAGAGAGAGAGATAATTGTTTTTCAAATTTATATTCCTAGAGCTCCCTTGCAACTATTTCAATAGCAAAAGAGGTTGGTTGGATGAAGGGGTTGTGCCTCTGAAATAAAAGGATGCCTTTTCAGATGTCTGAAGTTTGAACATGTAGAGAGTGATTTGTCTGACTTGTATTCTGCAGGATGAGGTGAATCACACCCCAATATTATTAGCTTGACCTACACAGACTGCAAAGAAACTTTTAAGTGTTGTGGACTACTTTCAATGTAGCTGTCTGCACTGGAGACATCTAACTCAACCAGAGCAATCCCAGCCATAGTACTATTTTTCCAGGATCTTCCTGAGCAGAGAATAAAGAACAGAATATGCCAGGCAGAACAGCCAATACATCTGGAAGATGTTGCAAGCTGAAGTTCTTTAAGATCTGCTGATGAGCTTCCCCCAATTCTTGCAGAGAGAGATTCTTACCAGAATTCTTACCAGAGAGAGAGACCTCCACAAAACAACAATTAGGAAACTTGTACCTCCTTTGGGGGAATGTCCTAGTGAGATCTTGTCAACCTTCCCTGCTATCTGCTTACAGGAAGGAGCAGGAGAACTACTGCCTGCTGCCCAAACTCACCCACGTTTACCACTGATCAGAAAAAAACATTTCTGTAACTGCCCACCCATGAATTAAAATCCTGTTTCAGACAGACTGGAAGTTTGGAAATTATCCAGATGTTTTATCTCACCTCAGCAGGAAGGGTTCTTCAGAGAGAAACCAAAAGCTTAACAACTGAGAAATTTTCATCCTTTCCTTATCTTCAGATAGGCTCAGCCAGCAAGCTAAGCCTTGAGAATTTAGGCATGGACATCCCTGATCAGCCTAGCCCAGTGCCTTGGGCTATTACATCAACAAGACTGGTCCAGGCATGGGTGCAATGTTTCATACCCATTGTGAATCTGGGAGGTTTCTCCCTAATTTGCACTTTCTTTATGCCTGTCACTTGGCACCCTCTGCCTCTGAGAGGTGAGGAGCTGGATTCCTAACTGTAACCAGACCAACTTCAGCCAGACTCAGGCACTGACCTGTGGTTGTGGCACACAGAACTCTTGAAACATTTAGGACCCAAATTGCCCTTGAATGTCACTGTTTTCTTTTAATCACATTATCTATGTTTGTACCTAATCTTCTGTGAGTCCTGGCAAAATTAAGTCTGTGGTAAAGACCTTAACACACCCTCCTCAAAAGCATTGTACTGGCCTAATTTACTTGGTGGAAATCTGCTGAGCACCAAAACCTGAGTCCTACTTTGTTATGAGAAAAGATGCTGGGAGTTCACTGTAGCTAAGGTCTCCAACCAAAACTGAAACCTGTAGGAGACCTTGACCTCAGTCAAGAGCCAACACTTTACCTGCTTGCTTTCATTACCTGGAAAATCTTCTTGGCATGATAGTCATCTACTTCAATGTTCACTTCTTTCAGGAAGTCCTTGAGCTCTTTCAAGCTCATCTTGTTGTCTTTGTTTTTATCAGCTTTCCTCAGGCAGGTGTGAATCCAGCTGCAGGATGATGTAAGGAAATCTTTCCAGGTCAGTGCCCAGCCTAAATACCACCCTTCTGCTGTCCATGGCACAAGGGGAATCTCTTCTAAAGACTCTGAACTACCTCTCCAGCTTCTGTAAATCAGCATGCTACCACTGAACAGCTTACATCATCTCACCTTCTGCTCTGAGAGAGCAAAACAGTGCTTTGGCAGAAGCAAAACACACTGTAATACAAGCGATTGTGACCCAAGAGGTGCTTATCACCATCTGGCCAAGACTGGATCAGCTCACTTTACTTTGTAAGAGTTTCTGGCCACAGCCAGAACCAGTTTGATATCTCTTTTATGACAGAAAGTACATTCTGCTCCAGACTGTTAGAAGGGGATAGAGGAAGGATGAAAAGCTCCCAGGTGGGGCTTGCTAAACTCATTGTTACACGTTTGATCAATATTCAGTATATCAAGGTGAACACTGAACAGAGATTCTCCAAAAGAAGCATTAATTTCTGTAACCCCAAAAAGGGCATTATATAACAGCATTAGAGGCTGTAGACATAACCCTAAAATAACATATTCATCACAGTTACCACCACATTCAAATATTTCCAAACTATGGAGATATGTGTAAACTGTTTGCAAGTATTGTTTGTTTCACGGAAAGTTGAACTTTCTCTCTTTAAAAATCTTGGCAGGTGCTAAGCAATGACCTCATGCTGCATCTGTCTCAGCCTGGTAATATTAATATTCCCCTTCTTTAGACTTGGAAACAAAAACGAAGAGAGGCTACATTTCCTCATCTCCCAAGGACACTCCAGGGTCCTGAACTAGGGTCTCGCTTGGACGGATTCTTTCCAGAAAACCAAGGTTGAGTCAGGAGTTCCCATGAGCAGAGGATGCTTGGCTGACAGCACAACACCTTCCACCCCAGGGTGGGGAACACCTCCTCCTCCAGCTGTGCTCCAAAGAGCATCTGCTCAGAACGTCAATATGGTGTCACTGCTACCCATACATACTCAGCCCCCGACACCTCAGCTCCCCTTCACAGCCTTCCCTAAAAATAACAGGCAGGAGTAATATGCAACTCTAGTGAGCCAAGAGGGCATCCAGCCTGTCACAGCCAGAGGTGGACAGCAGGGTTAGATGACATGAAACTGTGTGTAGAAACTATTCCTTCTGCTCCAACCACTGCAAAAAAACCCACCTTTTTAAAAAAGTTTGCAGTGATTTCCACTGATCATGAGTACCCAGATGTCATGCACATAAGTCAACTCTGGAAGGCAATATGTGGTCAGTAAAAGCACCTGCAAAAGAGTATGTCTGTGTCCTGCCTGTGCATGGAGGACGTTTTCCTGTAATATCCCTCCCTGGCAGGAAAAATAACATATGAGAGAAATCAGAGAGCCCACAAAGAGCAGAGGCAAGCAGCAAAGAGAGAAAAAGGAGACTACAGACAACTGGGGCCTCAGCTTGTTGTTTCAGTGAACAGCAGTGTCCAGTCCTCAAAACATCCAAACTCCCATGCACCTGGATCCCTTCAGGTTGGAGAGAGCTTAGAGGAGCTGGGTGAACTGAGCACTTAGTTCTAATTCTTCTCATCTGATATAGACACCATTGTGCAGCCCTGCCTGAGGGTCTTCCTTTCACTATAAGTGCCTGTTTAGGCACTAGGAAAAAGCCTGCTTTCTGCCTCCTGTTTTTAAAGGATCTGTCAGCTTCAGGGCTCCCAGCTTTCTATTAGGAACCAAAAAGAGATGACTGAAACTGCCTGGCAGATATCCCACGAATGTGCTCGGAAGAGAAATTCTGCAAAACTTCTCGTAAGTGCTTTCCAACCAGAAGAAAAGCTCATACATATATCCCAGAATCAAAGCAGGCACTGCCACCACTGTGAAAAGCCCTCTGTGTCTTCTGGTCTAAAGTCTTCCCTAAACACATAACTGCAATATTTGCTAGATAACCTATGCCAGCTTGTTGCAGAGTTGTATCTAAGGCTTAATAAGACAGTACTCTGAGAACATCAGGAGCACTCAAGAAACATGTGGGAGCTTTATCTTTGTAGGAATATAGGACTGGGAAGCATATATGAGACACTATATTGAATTCCTTGCTACCACAGGCAGCTCCATTGTATTATAAACTGAACAAACCTTCTCTGAAACTAGCAAGGGTTTTGTTTTCAAAATCTTGCTCATTCCTTACTTGCTTTGCAAGGTTTTGAAGGCTGGAAAAGGTATGCTGTAAGGCAGCTCCCCAGTCATGGGGGACAGGCAAGGGATTCAACACTTCTCCTCCTCTACTGACTCTTCCCCTTCTGTGCTCACAGATGCAGAGAACACTTCTGAGGTTTAAGGAAGATCTGAGTAAGCCCACGCTGCCAAGACAGACTAAATTTAAAATCCCAGGCTTTAATTAAACATCATCAAATTTCAAATGAGAAATCATGCTGTTCTGTAATTCCAGGTTACGTTAAATGGCCTGAGACAATCCCAGATTGGAAGCCAGCACCACATGGTAATTACTCTTCCAGAAATATGGCTTGCCTACCCACCCTATTTAGCTTCAGTTCTGCTTTCCAAAGAGAGAGAGGCACTTTTCCACACTGGAAATTTACAGCCTTCTTTCCTTCCAAATGTCATTGTTATTTCCCCCTCTCCCCCCCCCTGCCCGTTAGCAATCTCATCTCTTCTTATGGGGAAGCTTTTCAGAAATATATTCAAGTTGGCATACTCCAGAGACAACTCTGCGTAGCCCAGATTTCCCCCACACACTGTGGAATGGGGGCAGCCTTCATATTTGAAAGGAAAACTGCCAAGGTGCAACATTTCCAACAGCACCAACTTTTCAAGATTTCAACTCATTTAGGGACTGCTGCCTACCACTACGGACACACAACTGCTGACACAGCTGAGGAATGACCTTACAGCCTAGAGCTCCAAAAACCTCCCCAAAAATTACTCATAGTGCAGGAGATAAACACAGCATCCCATGCACATCAGAACTAATGGAGTTTGATTCCTCTAAAGAACAGCACTATAGTTGTGCAAGTGCTTATTAGACTTCAGAGAACCCACAAAAGAGTGAAGCCTGATGAAAGCTCGGCATTTATGTGCCGCTTCATTCACCATCAGTACATTAATACCCAGCAGCAAACCCCCATGGAGCGAAGCCTTCACCGAGGGCAGGACTCCCTGGTGTCTGTGCAGACCCCAGCTATGTGATTTTTCCCCAGCTGAGGATTGTGCATCTCCCTTCCTTGGCAGAGGTGCTTTGATGTTGAATGAGGTGGCAGGAAGCTCACACAGCCTTCACTCACTGAGGATGTTATCTGGTTCCCCCTCTGGTAGCTAATTGCCCATCTTTGTGAAGCTTAAAGGAATTTAACATTTTAAGACTGTTGGAGTTCTGTCACATCAGGGTGAAATCAGCCAACAGTTCATACATCATGGTCAGGGCCTCAAGACACACAGGGACTGCAGAAATTCCATCAAGCATGGCACCAGCTTTATTTTACATAGATGTGAGACCTGCAGTCACAAAGCAACTTACTGAATGAAATGAAGCCCTGGGGAGAATTCCCTGTGAGTTCAGCAGAGCCAGGATCTCCCCCAATAAATTACTCCTCTGTACTTCACAAACGACTCACTCCCTTTTCCTGCTCTGCTGCTTTTCCTTCCTGATTGTCCTTCCTTCGTTGCTGCTAGAGCAACTGCAAACTCTTTCAGGGTAAAACTTCCTCCCATGCTGAGGCAAATAAAAAGTAATTTCACTGAAGTCAGTGGAGCTACCCCAGAGTAAATTTGGCAGTGAGAAAAGGAGAATCATTTCCCTCGCCTTGTATTAATGAGAAACATGATAAACAGTATGGGCTTTTCATGCCCTGCCAAGAAGTGCCTGTCCTGGAGTTGAGTGCAATACAAGTGCAACAGACACCTGAAGAACACAAAAAAATAACGATTGTTTTATCTGGAGTTCCCTGAAAGAGGCAATTCTTTGCTTAACGACCTGTGTGAAGCCTGAACCCACTCTTGCTGGTTATCGCTGCCAAACAGGGGAGAAAAGCATTGGAAACCAGGGAGTGTGCCTGGGTGCAGAATCAGTGTGAGAGAAAAGCCAGTGCCCAGGGCCAATAGGGAAAAAGAAGGTTATTCTACTGTCTCCACCCCCAGAGAAAGACAAGTGCATCTTTGTCTAGCGTTAGTGGCTTTATAAGGCAAAGGATACTGTTGGAGTTTCTGTTTCTGGTTCATGGAGTTGCTGTGGGCTATGATTTTCGCAAGGCCGGAGATCCAGTGGTTGGCATCGTCCTCTGAGCTTGCAATGAGGTCCAGGTTTTTCCGCTGGTCTTTGAAAATGATGGAAAAGCAGCGATACTCTGGGACATCCTTGGCGTATTTTTCCATACCTTCTGTTTTATGGCCTGACCTCACATCCCGAATATCTTCTATGGAGACTGCGGAAAGAAAGCAGAGCCTGCTGTCAGCAGGGGTTTGGTCAGCCTTATCTCTACCTGGTGAGGGATATTTAGAAGTTACTCTTTTTCTCTGGAGGATTCTTTTCCCCTTCCCTTCTTCCCCAAACTTCAGTACTAAAGAGAGCTCAAACCAAAAGCAGCAGAAAAAGCAAGAATCTTTAAAAACGAAAGCTCTTTCCCCATGTTCCATTTAACAAAGCAGCAGAATCTGCACTAGATGCCCTATTGTGGTATCATATTTATGAGATACAAATCACTGCTGAGAGTTCCAGTCCTTAGAGCATTCTTGACTGATCTCTGCTCCCACTTGAGAGTAGGCAGCGTGGAGTTGTGCCTCCCTGTGAACACCACCTCACAGGAAAACTTCAATAAGAGGAGGGCAGGAAGCAAAAGAGTCATTCCTTAGTTTGCAAAAAAAAGCGAGAAGGTAAAATTGAAAATCCCATATATCCTTCTCAGACACACAAGTGCAAAGACCAACACTTGAGAGAAGTTTGGTGTCACCCATACTCCAGCCTTATCCCTGTTAATGGTAGGCTTGATCCTCTTTGCTTTCAAGATCATCCTTCCCCATTTCCACCTCTGCCCTTCAGCTAGTGGAAATGAGCCCCAAAGCCACACCAAGTTTGCAAAATGCACGCACAAGGCAATCTAGAAAGAGCAATGCATCATTATTAACCATGTCTAATCAACAGAGACACCCCAACATTGTCCCTGAGAGATGCAGGTGCCCTCAAGACTGTGCTGAAATCAGGCAAACTCCCAGCAGCATGCACAGCCTCTTGTTTTCCCTGGGCCACTTGATACATCTACAAAGGACTGCGTGGAAAGGGGAGAAACTGCTTAATCACATTTACCTGCTGAGAAACTTAATTCCAAAGTAGGGTTGGCACCTACACACAATAAATGGCAAAAACTTCTGCAAGCAGTGTTGTGAGACCGTAACTGAGAAAGTCTCAGTGTGTTTACTTGGGTGGGAGACAGACCTGTTAATATTTTGCAAACATCTACCAATACTGTCTCAGAGCACACCAGGAAAAAGCAACACCTGGGAGATATTCAGGCATCTTCTGTAACAAGCATGGCAGAAAACAAGAGATAATCACAGGAATTTGGGGGGGGGGGGGGGGGGGGGGGGGGGGGGAAGCAAGCTTAATTTATTCACTACCTCAAACTGTAAAATACAGGCACAAATGGTTTCTGTGTCACAGATGTGCAGGATTGATTTTATTTATCTTGAAGGAGTTTTGTTGAAAAGCTCAGCCACTGTTTAGCTGAACTGGAGAAACTTGCTTTTAAACATTCATTCCATCTGCTCCTTTTAAATTGGTGTGATTTCACCTTTACAGTGCCCAGTTCTTTCAAAGCCAACACTGCAGAAAAACACAACTCAGTATCCACCCTGCACATTTTTAGCATGGCTGCCCTGGGATCACCCAAAATTCATCAGTTTGAAACTTTTCCTTTTCCCCTAGGGCAGTCATGGTGATGATGCTCAGCTGCTGGGTTAAAACTCTCAGAACACCAAAACACCCAAGCCTTCAGTCTTCAAATATTAGTGACTTTCCAAAACCAGCGCTGCTCATTTGCTTTAAATTCTCCCCATATGTTGGGGCTGGTCAAACACCTTCCACAGCACTTTGATGGTTTAGTTCCTTACCACAACATACCGTGAGGACCTTCCTGGAGCTTGCAAAGCTCCACCCCGACAATTAGGAGCAGTTATCTCTGTGTGGTCTTTTATTATCACTTCGTAAAGGGCAACAGTTCACCAGTCAGAGCGGAGGGGAGGAAAAGATTGGGCTGCTGTGGAATTACATTATCTGGCCAATTTGTGGTAGGGTGAAAGTTTTGAGTACTAAAACCATCCCTGAAAGAAAAGAGCTGCAATTCCTTCGCAGCTGAGCTGCTAATGGGAGAGCCTTGGGGGTGATCTTGCCTGTTAATTAAAACATCGGGCAAATGATAGTAACCATGCCTTAGGCAAAGCTACCTTAGTAGAACACTCTCACAGTAAAGGATGCTACCATGTTTGGANGGTTAGGCTCCTTTCATAACCAATATGGGGGGAAAAAAAGAAAAAAGAAAAAAAAAGAAGCTTTTGGAAGAGGAATGTTCTGCCTTATTTAGACAAAAACATTAGGTAAGGATAAATCACAGCCTTAATCCATGGCTACAGAAAGGAAGCCCAGGCTGAGCATCTCAGACATGTCCATAAGTACATGACTCTCCTACGCTCCCAGTCTCCCCTGTTTATGGCAGTGCAAATGGAAGGATCATCCTGTTGTTCCTCATCACTTGCCAGCTGCTCACCACTGCTTGGCTGGGAAGAGTTATTGTCCCTTCAGAATGGCTAGCTAGTCTGCTTGTGCAATCAGCCCCTAAACTTTGGGTTGGCAACAACCTAGTGTTTCCAAGGCTAGAAAATCTGATGTTAAATACTGGAAATTTAGAATAGATTCTTTGGAAACCGTTATCTGGCAAAGTGAATCCACTGGAAAAGAGAGCTTTGTGGGAGGAAAAAGAAAGATTGAAAATCTCTGTCTGGAAGGGCTCCCTTGGTCTCTTTGGGATCTGCTAAGAAGGGGATGATAGAGGGCACAAAGCCCTTCAATGCAGAGAAGGTACAGAGAAGGTGGAAGAACAGGACTGGTGTCTGCTATAGTCATTCAAGATATAAGGAGAGAAACTATCAATGCAGGAACTATTGAAAAAGCAAGGTAAGGGAAGATACTTTTTAAAGCTTTCCATAGCCTGGTTGTGTTTACTGCTTTCACCTATCAGTAAAAGACCTGAAGCCAAAGGAGTCAGCCCAAGCCACCTGCAAATGTTATCTCTTCTCTGGAAAATCTTAACCCAGCATGAGTACATTATCAGCTGCTTACAGACAGTGAGCACAGTGTATTAGCAGTCCCAAACTAGCTGGGCTCAGCTGGGCTATCTGCAAGTAGAAATCAGTAATAACTGGGGGAGAGAGGCATTTCACAGCATAGGAACACTTGAAGCAAATACCCATCAATCACATATCCCTGCAGCCTCCCTGTTCTTTCCCCATCACACCACAGCGGGGAGGTAACCACAAGCAGAAGAGAATCTGGAAAGTTTGCATCTACTTCTCCTGAGTGTTTACGTGTGCTGAAGAGGTGGCTTGCGTAAAGCTCAAAACACGAAGCACAAGACAAGGAAGCTTGTGTCCTTCCTGGCCTCCAGACACTGAGTCAAGCAGGTTAGGCCCTGGTCAGCATTCCTGGCTGCTGCTGCGGATGCCACTTGGCTGGTGCCACAGCCAAACGCCCCCCACTGACATGGACGTCCAACAGTGTTCTCTGGAGCCAGCAAATAGATTCCTGTCTGAACTAGCCTCAGGGAGATCCCGAGAACTTTTCTTTCCATTTTCATCATTGAATACTGCCTCTGGGCTGCTCCCTTGCTAACTGTTGACCCAGTGCCTCGCTCCTGGTTCACTGGTAGCATTAGCAGGCAGGTGTGACTCAAACTCATCTTTGACATGACATGCCGTGACATTTTTAAACAAATCAACGTGTATCTTTTGGGTGTCTCTTTTGATTTGGATTTCTCTCTTCACAGCTTTCAAGGAGCTTGCTACTACAGTTGCAAGCTCACCTCCTCACGCAGAAAGAAGAGGAACACCCTTAAAGGCAAAACAAAAGCTGTGATTCACACTGATGTGCCACTAACTGGACTTAGAGAGTCTGCAAGTCCAAAACAGTGACCCACAAAACCTTGCTGAGGGTGTGCAGAGCCTCACTTTTGCCTCTGCCTGACACCAGAACTCCCCATGCCCCAGAAGTTAGTTTCTTTCTTCAAGTGGTCCCAGCACAAAATGCTTCCCTCCTTCCTCCAGCAGGACCTGAGCTTGACCTGACTATCTTACATGAGGTACCCTCAGACACATTCCAGCGCAAGCATTTGAGCCTTGTGGAGAGGGGATGACCACTTGTGTAAGAATCTTTCCTGCAGGAAGCAACAGGGAGAGGGACACAAATTGGATCTTTTCATCACACTAAAAGCTGTAACCCCAGAGCTTTCAGGCTTCAGGAGTGTGTCCAAGTCACCAACATGCAGTATGAGCCAACAGGCAGCCAAAATATGTCTTGAGGAGCCAGATGGACAAGACTAACATGATGCCTAATTATCAGAGGACTGGTCTGAGAGATGAGCCCTGACCACTGGCGTCTCCATGTCTTCTCCAGGTTTCACTCAGGTGAAATGTCCAGACTGTGCTGGAAGCACAGGCAATCACACACTCTGGCAGTCCTACAGAGTACAGGGAAATGAGGAACAGAGGCAGATGGCAGTTGCCATTTGCCTTCCTCCTGTTTGACAGGCAGCCCTTTGAGAGCAGATATTCTGTCAAGAGCTCTGCAGAAAGGAGAGAGAACAAGAGATGCACCCACACATCCTGCAAACCACCGGGCACGTGAAGGATAAGGACCAAAAACTGCTTCTTCCTCATGCCTTAGCTGACAAATGGGGAGAGGATCATCAGTGAGGCTTGGAGGCACTGCCAAGACAACTGGCCTTTGGTCACTCGTGAGAGGAAGAGGGCAGGTTTTCATTTGGGGGTGAAATATGCTCGAATCCTTCATTTTCTTTATCCTACTTTCCTGTCATTAGCAAGCAATCTGCAATGTGGCATTCAGTCACATCTAATTACTCCATCCCACTTTAATTGTCTCAATAAGTCACTTCTGTTTACTGTCAGGAGATGCAGATGAGGAATGTACCCAGCTGTTAGTGGCTTGCACCATATTTGCACCCCGTGCTGCATGTCTGTAGAGCAATCAGACCTTCATCAGCTGCAGCTCAGCCAGGCTGGCTTAGCATCTTGTCAAGAACAGATGAAAGCTGCTAGCTGACCCCAGGACTGGCCTGCCAGCCGGGAAGGCTGCAGCGAGGCTGCATGGATTTCACCACACACAGAGCACGTGGGGCAAACCAACACCATGAGCTGCTTCTCTCTTCGGTTTCACCCCAGAAAAAGCAGTTTAGCCAATTTCAGTTTCACCATAGGTGGCTGATGTTAATGGCCAAACACAGTCAGGATAAGGATCTTCATAAACAGCAGGAGCAGGTGCACTGTCAGCTCCCTGGACTGAGAACATCAAAGGCTATCCATCACCCTCATCACTTAGTGATGCTTTAACATCACATTTCAAGGGTGGGTTTAGCCTCAGCCACACTGTGCTGTGCCTTCTCAGCCCTGACCTTGCTGCTCTCTCATCTCCCTGTGAGTGAATTATGGTAGGTCCCAAATGCTGATCCCTCATCCATTCTCTTCTCCCCTCCCTCTCCACTGATTTTTTCAGCACATTGTTTTAACTTGAGCTCTTGACTGCACAGCTCATTGCTGGTGTGTCACCAGCTGAGCAGTAACACAATGCACAACTCATTTTACAGGTTGTTTGGAAATACCTTTTCTTATAAGGTCTTTACCTACTCTTTCTGTTTACCCATCACAGCTTAGGGCACTGATGTAAACAGAATGATCTCTATTTACATTCCTTGAACACGCCACAACCAGGGCCCTGCAAACTATTTCTGCAACTAGTTCCTACTTCTCCTGCCATCGCAGTGCTGCTAAATTTGGATCTAAGGCTCTCAACACTTCTGTCTTTGCATCAAACATATGCTGTGAAGGTCAATACTTGTCAGTACAGTGCCTGTGATGAAAACTGTCCCAGCAAGGCATGCGGTGGCCTGATTCAAAACTCAGTGGAAAAGCCAGGCAGCTCTGCAGTGGAAGTGACTTGGTTTATGGGTTGAGTGATTTTGATAAAAACTAATGAGACCCACAGACAGAAGGTTTTGTTTTCACAGCTGATGACTGCCTTGCATAACACATTCACATCAGCAAATATTTTTCCAGGGACAAATACATGTCTGACCATGAAGTAATGATTCCTAAAGAAACTGCCTAACAAGCTCCAGAAGGAAGCTGGTGGTGCAGCCAGCTGCCTGCTGTGTGTGTACAGGTTGCTGAGAGTTTCTGTTGAGTTTAGGCACTTATCAGGAGCAATTTAAAGTTTTCACTTCTTGACTTGAACAAGCAGAGAGTAATATGAAGTCCTTTCTTTAAGCAAGTTCAGGGCATCCATTCAATGGAGAAAAAACACTCTTTTTTCTTCCACAAAAATGGCATAGGATGCTCATGGCATGGCATTTGAAGGGCTTCCCTAAATTTCACAGCAGCTTCAAAATGAAGGAGAAAGTTTTCTGCTGAACACTGGCTGCAGGCTATAAAGCTCTCCCACTATGTTTAAACCATGCAAAAATATCCTATAACTGGACCAAAAGTCTGAAGAATTGGAACAAGCTCTGTGCAATTTTAATAGTGAGGATAATTAATCATTAGCTCAAAATATCAATATAATTACTTAAATTAATAATACAGCATCACTTGCAACATTCGGTCGTGCAACTGAATTTGGCACACCTCTGCAAACTGCTCCCAAAACTAATTCTTTTAATGAAAATACAGAAAAAAACACAACCCAACAATAGTAGTTTAGAAGCAAAACTTTTGGCTAGAAATGGAAATATTTCAGCCAAAACTCCTAAACTTCTTTCTTGACTACACTGCTCATGACTCAGCGACACACCCGCAGTGAGTCATCCTCGGTGCACTGTGTGAAGCTCACTCATGGTTGTCAGCAGAAACGTCATCTCCATGACCTTCCAGCAGAGAAACGTTGCAGGAGGTAGCAAAGCATCAGCTTCTCCAGGGTTCCACTGTAGCACCTCTAAACCTAAATGGCTCCTTCAGTCTTTTCCTTCTGGCTTTGAATACTCTGTTTCTCCACCAAACGCTCAAAAGGATGTTTCACTGCAAAGTTTTCAACCAATCCTACTGATCTCCAAGTTCAGAGTGTTTTTAAAGGGATTGAATCTGGCTTAAGTGGTCTCACACGAGGGATTTCAGCTGGTTTAAGAAAAGACTTTCAAAAATCAATTTCTCTGAAAGCAGCACATGCCTTTTTTACTCTTTTTTTCACATAGATGAGATCTGATATTTGACCACAGCTGAACAAGACAACATTATTGACAGGCTGCTGCTCGATCAACACAAGTCCCTCTGCCCTCTTGCCTCTCCTTCCTCTCACCACAGTGATGTTCTGACTGAACTGTTTACCAGGCCTTTTCTTGGCCTCAAAACTGCTAATCCTGCCATGTGAACCCTGTTTTCTCAGCCCAGGGAGAAAGTCATCCCATGTATAAAAGCTTCAGGGGCCAAAGAAGAATCCACCCCAAATAGGGCTCTACACAACACTTCAGAGAACAGCAGCAGCATGTTTATAGGCCCAGAATGCAGCTCACACTCGGGATGTAACAGACAATGGTGAAAATGGGTTTATAAATGTGCTTTTGTGCATCACTTCAAGTCTAGTACTCCTGCATTTCTGCTGGAGCCAGTGAGAGAGTATACACAGGGTATAAAGTGTTTGTTGGAAAACTGACCACTTAAAATGCTTCAAGGGCTGGGGGAAGAAATAGTTCCCTTGAGCCTAAATGCAGCATACTGAAAAATAATGGATTGTGGGTAATAAGCAAAAAAAAAAAAAAAAAATATTAAGTTCTACCTGTGTAGAAACCATGCTGGAATGGCAGCCTACCCCCAAAATCTTTGTGGGTAATATGGTCACCAAGACAGTGTCCAATCTGAATTTCCAGTTGCTTAAAATAAAGAAAACAGAGGAAGGTACTGGTTGTACCCCACTTATGCTGATCCAGGGAACATCTGTGCCTGTGACAACCCTGATATGTTTGGGGTTTTTTAACTTCAAACATCAGAGATTCTTCTGTCTAACCTTGGCAGTCTCTGGTTTTATCTGCTAGGCACCACCTCTCAAGGGTTTACAAGTAGCTCTTCCACATGATTATAAGAACAGCAACAGGAATAACAGGAAATTATCCAAACAAAAACACAGCCCTTACCCAGATTTTGCTCCTCTGTGGTGCCTTCATCTGCTCTCTGCCTGCAACGCTGCAGATAAGATTAGACCTGCTGCTAAAACCTCCCAGTTTCCATTCTGCTCATTCTTTATCCTTCCTAAAAAAGGCAGATTATCTGCAGTTTTAAAAAGGCTTTGTACTGGAGGGAATGTTACTGTCTGTTAACAAGAAAGGGTGACTCGCTAGAGAGACCTCATCTTGAAGTCCCTGATTTTGAGTATCAAATCATGACCCTCCACTCTTCCTCTGATCTGACTGCCCACACATACACTGGACCAAATGAGAAAGTGACCATAGTTACAGAGCCCATCAGAGGACACAACACTAACCAGGCACAATCCTCTCTGTACCTGAACCCCAAGCAGCCTGGTAAAGTCAAAAGCTCAAGAAACTAATTCAAACCCAGTGATCACTCTGAAAACTTGGGGATGGAAGCTCTCAGAAGACCACAGAGGAGAAGGGCATGGGAAAGCAGAGTGTGCGTGCAGCCCAGACAGCAACCAAGTCCTGGGCTGCAGCAAGAGCAGTGTGGCCAGCAGGGCAAGGGAGGGGATTCTGCCCCTTTGCTCTGCTCTCGTCAGACCCCATATGGAGTACTGTGTGCAGTTCTGGAGCCCCCAGCACAGGAAGGACATGGAACTATTGAGCAGGTCCAGAGGAGGCCACGAAGATGCTCAGAGGGCTGCAGGAGCTCTACTGTAAGGACAGGCTGAGAGAGTTGGGGCTCTGCAGCCTGGAGAAGAGAAGGCTTTGAGGAGACCTTAGAGTAACCTTCCAGTATCTGAAGGGGGCTACAGGAAGGCTGGGGAGGTATTATTTACAAGGTCTTGTAATGACAGGACAAGGGGCAATGGGTTTAAACTGACAGAGGGGAGATTTAGACTGGATGTCAGGAGGAAGTTCTTTACAGTGAGGGTGGTGAGACACTGGAACAGGTTGCTCAGGGAGACTGTGGCTGCTCCCTCCCTGGAGGTGTTCAAGGCAAGGTTGGACAAGGCCTTGAATGACCTGTTCTAGTGGGAGGTGTCCCTGCCTATGGCAGGAGGTTGGAACTAGATGATCTCTGAGGTCCCTTCCAACCTTACCATTCTATGATTCCATGATTCTGTCCCTAGGGTAATAGTTAGGGGTTGGACAGGTTGACTTCCAGTCCAGACCAGGCATAATCCTGCAGCCAGTCAGGTCCATGGGTGCAAAGCCAGCCTGGCCAGAGCCCTATCAGATATTGGTCTTTCAGAGCAGCAAGAACAAGCTCTGGCTCAACTGCCTTGTCTCCTTTCTGCTCTCTTGATGGATGACAAATCAAAGAATCTTTCTCCAAGGAAGGGTGTGCATGCATGAGGGTGTTATAGAGCACACAGGTGGGTGTGAGGCAGAAGGGAGCATCACTCCATCTTCACTTTACACTGATGGCAATGCCAGAGCACAGGAAACTCTCCTTCCTGCAATGGCATTGCCTCTATCTCAGTGTGGCAACGCTGGTTGTGCCCAGGTTAGCAAAGTGCATCTTGAGAGCTCTAAATCCACACCCACACAGACACACGCCCAGCTTGTGCTCAACACCCAGCTCAAAGGATCTGATCTTGCTGCAGGGCTCTTACTGCAGCTTAGCAAACAAAAAAAAGTTACAGTGTGCCATGCCACTGCTCCAGCAATGGAGGCAATGGGTTCAGTCAGTGCTTCTCAAGTAGATGTTACATCCCTGGACCCACAGAACAAGAGCTCTTTCCCATTGACTTCAGAGGACCCAAGTAGGGTCAGGACTGTTGCTGGAGGTGTTCTCAACTATCATCATTTGGAAATTGCTGGCTCCAAAATTCATTCTTTCCCACTTACACCTTTGTTATATAGCAAGACATTACCTGGGAAAGGACATTGCTTTGATATGGGACAGAGACCAACAAAGCAAGCATTGACTAAGGGCTCTGTGTTGGTTGTTGTTATCGTGGGTTATTGCATCAGTACCTAAAGAACCCAGCTGAGCTAAAGACTCTGCCATGAACACACACACACACACACACACACACACACACACACACACAGAGGGACAGTGTCCAATCCAAAGCCTTTTATAGCCAGAAAGAGAAAGAAAATGTGTGGAGAATAATGGACAAAGAGATTAAATGAGGTGCTCAAGGTCATGTGAGAAGATTGTGGCCATCAGGTTTATAAACTAAATGTATCTTATTCCACCTACTGAAAAGCTTATCATTGCTTGTGGGAGGGGGTAATTTGGAAGTCCCACCCTTCATTTAGTTAATTGTGATTGTAACCAAAGAAATTGTGCAAATAACATGTAACACAGGCAGCTTGTTCTACATTTCAACATGCCATGAAATATATTGCACATTGTTAATTCACCTCCTGGCTTTACAAGACCATGAGGATCAGTGAAAGGGAAATATATCAGAAAAATACCAAATGAGAAGCAAAACCAGGTATGAACAGATAAACATCGTGCCTGATCCCATGTTGATGGCACAGATGGGCTCCTGGTCCAATTTATGGCCCCAAGCTGGCACAGAATGGTTTCCCTGTGTCCATATAATGGTGACTGTCCTATCTTGACTTTTTACAATGGGGCAGACTGAGTTTCCAAGATAAGGATGAGAACAGGCTTTCCTTCCCAGAGATATCTCCTGCCAGCCTGTGTCACCACAACCTCTGTGTTTCCCTTGTGAGCCTTAAATGCTAGCTCTCCCAGGGGCTGCAGGCAGAAAAGAAGTGTCCTGGCAGAGCCCAGACCAACAGCCCAAGCACACCATACCAGACCGCAGATGCCCAAGCCATGTCTCACAGGGAGCATTAAGGCTCCGGCACCTGAGTAACCTAAACTCTTGCTCTGGGGAGGAAATGAGCCAGGTAGGGCTGCTGAGACCAGTACAGCCCAGTCCACAACCATTTTAAGCAGCAGCTCATGAGCTTGGGAAATGTGGCCATTCCTGACATGGCACATTCCTCCCAGCTGTCTCCAGAGCTGACAGGAGATGTGAAGGATCTGGTCTCATTGCTCCAAACCCTACATCCTCACTGCAAGCAGACTGGTCTTACTTCATCCCAAACACCTCTGCCCACAGTGCCTCATGTCTATGATGAAGTAAATTGTACTTACAGATCTGTGATTCTGGAGACCTCAGCATCTTCTTTGATTCCTGCCATATGGTTTTGCAGTCCTCCTGAAGCTTATAAAACCTCTCCTTTCTCCAAGAGCTGGACTTTACTTTCAGCAACTGACTGCCTTTCAGGAGGAACTTCAGATCTTTGTCATCTTTTAGGCCTGCAGAGAAACAGAAGTGGTAATGTAAGAATCAACTGGAGAAATTACACTCATAGGCACTTTCCTTCCTCAGGACACTAATCACACACAGACCACTGCAGCGCAGCCAGGTCTGGGGATGGCAGCAGAGCAGAGACATCCAGAAATCTGCCATGCCATGCTTTATGCTCACAGAAGAGGCTGGAGCCTTGTAGATTAAAAGATTGAGTCCAAAGACTTCCGTACTATAATTCTCAGGTGGTTTACAAACATTAAATACCTTCTTCCCAGCAAATACAGTCTGATGTTAGGATGCAAAACCTACAACAAACCCAACACATAACAGTAAAAGCAGAGGAAAGAAAGTTGTATAACTTGCTATTTGAGTATTGTCAGGAACTTTCAAGTGATTTGAAATCCATCTGGCAACAAATTTCCTTTGTGGAAACAGGAATACACAAAGATATCTCCCTTCTCTGGCATGCAGTCCTCTGCTGTTCTCATGAGAATTGTGAAGATGAGGACATACACAGACAAGTTTGGTAACATGCAGCATCACATCAATAAGGCAGCAACCACATTCTCCTCATTGTTCAGCTCATATCCAAGAGGACCTTTACCTTTCTTACCCTGTTACACCACCACAATGCCAAGTTCTGGTTCCAGGAACTTTGGTTTTCACGTAATAATTTAGATTCAGGAAGGCACTTAGACATCTAGAGAGGCAACAGACATTTACTGAGACTGAAAACATAGATCTGGCATTCTATGTGGTTTTGAGTGTCTCAGCAGTGCATGACTTCCACATGCCTAAACACCTTGGAGAATCTGTCCCTCAAACCAGCTATTAATTACAGACCTGGAGGATGTGGGTTGGGGAAGGTGAGAGCATCACACATGAGAAACATATCCTGGGCTTTCAGTAATAGGCACCTTGCATCTCCCTGACACTGCGTGAAAGGCTGGCTCAAAGCTAATGAAACAGCACTTAACCCTCTTGCACTGACCAAGCACATCCCAACTCAATGGGATTTTTGCTAACCTTATCTTGGCTGCTTGCAGCCACCTGACACTCACATCATGGGAAATTTCCCAATTAACACAGGCTCTCACAAAGCAGAATTTATGCAACTACAATTTACATTGCAGCATAGCATTCCTCTCTGACATAGCGTTTGTTCTTCTCTGAAAGACACAGCTACCTTCAACTTTTGCCTTTGAAACAGGGCAAGGCAATAACCTACCAAGCATCAGTTCAGACCTGCCTGAAAAACAAAACCCAGCATGAGATCCAAGCAGCCACATCCCCAGACTCCTGACAAGTCATACAGGAAATTCAAATGCGTGTTGCTAAAGAGCACCAAGGTGGGTGGTGGCAACAGTTTGTGGTCTGAGGAGACCATTTTAGGTTGCCAAAGAAAACCTGACACCTTCATCAGAGATAAATATTAGGTGAACCCAATCAGTGAGCTGCTCACATCATTTTACTGGTTTTGCAGATGCTGAGGAGCATGCCCAGAGCTGAGCCTGGCAAAGGAATCCAGAGCTGAAAGCACCACAGTGGGAGCTGAAGATCCTGAAAAGGTGACTGTGGCCTCTCTCTTCACTGTACATTCAATTAGTTATCTCATTAATTAAGTGTCTTTCCACACTACAGCATGCCCTGGGCCTCTCAGCTCATGTCTGATCTAGAGAGTTCCAAGAGCAGAACTTGAATGCTTCCCCCTCTGGAAACCTCAAAAAGAGATGGAGAGGAGAAAAATGTCATCTCCTGTAAACCACAAAAGGGTGAAAGATTGACACCAGCTACAGCATCTGAGACATCCTCTGGGGTATACTGAGATCCAGGCAGAGCTGAGAGTTGACAAGAAGTCAGATTATCCAGACGAAGGACAGACATCACAAGAGCTTCACAGGTCCTTGGTCTATTGAGCTGTGGTGTTCAGGCTTCCTCTCTGAGGCAAAGGTTGTCCAAGTGCAGAGAAGATAACTCAGGCCTCACTAGCATCTCTGTAGTCTCCCCGAAGCTTCCTGGACATGAAACAAGTTTTTTCCTTTTCTCTGTTTGCTCACAACATTTCTCTTCTGGCTCCCAGCCTCACTCTTTCTCTTTCTTCAGATCTCAACCATACCAGACATCATTGTGGGACTAGGAGGACGACATGTCATCCTAGGGTGACTTGAGGAGGAAAGCAGGCAAACCATCAATTCCTTTGGGTGTCTATGTGCATAAATGTGTAATGACAAGTCCCTGTGAACTAAGGCATGCTTGCTTACACAGACACCACATGCAGCGTGTGTAACATGCCACATCACCTGAACACCCCAAAGACCTGCACCAATGTGATACAGGCAAGTCTGGATGGGCACAGGCAACGATCAAGGGCAGATTCCTCTTCTCAAGGTTTGATACACAAAGTCACAGAGAAGCTGGAGTTCAGAGCTCTTCATCCTGCTCACCAGCACAGCCCAGTCAGGGTCAAAACTTCCCTTTGTCTTCAGAAGATCTGACTATGGGCTGGAAGCACACCATCCACTCATCCTTGGCTTCTGTGCTTGAGGACCATGCCAGGTAAAACCATAAAATCATAGAATGGTAAGGTTGGAAGGGACCTCAAAGATCAGCCAGTTCCAACCCTCTGCCATAGGCAGTGACACCTCCCACTAGTACAGGGCACTCAAGGCCTCATCCAACCTGGCCTTGAATACCTCCAGGGAGGGAGCAGCCACAGCCTCCCTGGGCAACCTGTGCCAGTGTCTCACTACCCTCACTGTAAAGAACTTCCTCCTGACATCCAGTCTAGATGTCCTCTCTGCCAGTTGAAACCCATTGCCCCTTGTCCTGTCATTACAAGACCTTGTAACTAGTCCCTCCCCAGCCTTCCTGTAGGCCCCCTTCGGATACTGGAAGGCTACTCTAAGGTGTCCTCAAAGCCTTCTCTTCTCCAGGCTGCAGAGCCCCAACTCTTGTAGCCTGTCCTAAAATGAGGCAGGAGGGAAAGAAGAAGAGTAAGGATCCATGGTGAAAGCATGGCAAAAAACAAAGAGAATAGTGGGAGATGCCAGCACAGAGACAAGCTTGCTTCTAGGAGATGGCTGGTTTGGCCAGGAAAGGGCAAACATGCTAATAGTGGGTGTCAACAGCTCTGTCATTCCTTTGATGTCAGAGGCATTGCAGATCTTCCAGGGATGGGGTCTCCACCACCTCCCTGGGCAACCTGTTCCAGCATCTCACCACCCTCAGGGTGAAGAACTACTTCCTAACATCCAATCTGAATCTACCCACTTCTAGTTTTGCTCCATTTGCCCTAATCCTGTCACTACCCAACAACCTAAAAAGTCCCTCTCCAGCTTTCTTGTAGGCCCCCTGCAGATACTGGAAGGCCATAATAAGGTCCCTCAGAGCCTCTTCCTCTCTTGCTCAGCATCCTATGTGAAATACCAAATAAATACTCGGCATGCAAAATTGCAGCACGATTTTCAAGGGTCAGACCCACCTCCATGAAATATCCATCACACACTTTCTAAAGAGCGTTTAGTGTGCAGTAAGCTTCAGAGCAAAAATCCTGTTTGGCAAAGGTAGGAGTGCCTCAAGCACACACAGTACTGCAATAACCAGGAAGTTAATATACTGCACTATGAAACTTTATGCACTAAGACATCAAAAATGTTAACCTTTGTATTATCTGTCTCAGGTTTATAGCAGGAGGGAAACACAATAAAAGAATAGCTGTCACGGCAGAAGCCAGGCTTTTGAGTTCACTAAGGAGGCTGTAGAAGACAGTGCTAACCTTTGTTTCTGCCTTGCTCACTTGTAGATCTGCTAACCTGACAGAAACAATATAATTATGACTCCTATAAAACAAGTCTCCTCCTGCCAGCTCTCCCTCTCCCACCTGGTTTAAGTTCAGAAAGAACTCAGGTTTGCTGGTTTAAATGGGCAGAAAGCCTCTCTGATAAAATCCAGATAACTCAGGTGTGTTGATGGCAATTTTCCATCTCCACCTGCCCTCTGTAGCCACAGATACCGAGGGACCTGCATCTACTTGGGCTGTCTCTCCAGAAGCAGGAACCAGCAATGCATTCATAGCAAGATACAGAAGTTATGAAACTCCCTGAGTTTCCTGTTCCTTTTTATCCGGTGAACGCAGTCCTCTGAGTGGTTCCTCGGGCTCTCAGAACAGCTGGCAACACAACACTGAGAAGCCCTAAAACTAGGCAGGAAAAGGGCACTGCCTTCCCCAAATGCCCTCAACCAGTAACAGTTCAGAAAGCCCAGAAAAAGATCTGGAGACGAATCCTTTGCCAAACAGATCCCACTTTCTTTGATGTCTCAGCTGAAGCGGTTTACACATCTGGCAGGTGGTTACAGACAAAGGAAAGAGGAAAAAAAACACACCTCCGGAGTTTAAAAATAACCCCGGAGTTGCCTTTGGGGTGGAGCACTGCCTCTGCGCAGGAAAAGAGGCAGCAACGCAGCAGAAGTACTGAGGGTCTGGCCAGTTTGTCCCTTACCCAGCCTGATGCCGTTCAACGCGGCCACTCTACGGCTCTGCTCCCGCAGGAAGTTTTCCTGGGACACGCTGCGCTTGGGCTGCCTTCGGATGCACTGCATGATCCAGCCTGGAGCTCAGGGACAAGAGTCGCGAAGGATGGGGGGGGCACGCCGCCCCGGCGAGGATCCCTGCTCATCCAGGAGCCTCTGGTGTCAAACGGGGCTCCAAGGAGCGAGTGGAGGCACGGGGAGAGCCAGGCAGGGGAGGGCAGAGTCCAGCTGGGGGTGGGACCGTGGGAAGTCTCTCCTCCTGCTCTGCTCACCAGCACACACTGGATGCTAAATCACACGGAAGCGCCGGCCGGCAGCTGCCCAGGTAGAAGGAAGGAGTTTTCCTACAGTCATATGCCAGAGGGTTTTTATGCATCACTTCCAGAGGCTGGAGGACTCCCAAATACCGTTGTGACCCCTAATCAGTGCCTAGGGCTTGTCAGCGTAGCCTGCCCGCAAACGCCTGGATCAGAGCTTGGCTCCACCCTTTCCATTCTGTGCAGCGCTGCTCCGCGTTGCTCTCACTGCCATGCAGCGAAGAGGAAGCTAAAAACACCTTTGAGCCAGGGCAGACGTAGCCCAAAAGCTGCTCGGAAACTTTGTTTTAATGCTCTTCTTTTTCCACCTAGAGAAGAGCGTTTTCCAAAGACTCCAGAGTATCTTCTCTGCCACCGATTTCCTGCATGACCTGGGTGAGTCACCCTGCGTTTCTGCATGGCTTACTCTTGTAATTCAAATTCGTCCTGCAGCCTGGTAGCCCCCATCATGGTTTAACGAGTCACTGATTACACAGAATTAGAGAATAATTCTGTCTAGAAAGGGCCTCTGGAGCTCTCTAGTTCAATCACCCACTCCAAGTGAGGTCATCATCACAGGTAGATCAGGATGCTCACAGCCTTGTCCAGGTGAGTTATGGATAACTTAAGGATGGAGTCCCTACAGATCTAGATCTTTGTTCAAGATCTTAGATGTTCTTAGTGAAGAATGTGTTCATTACAACCAGTATACATTTCCCTTGCTGAAACTCATGACTATTGTCCTATGTCCTGGCAATGACTAGGATGAAAATTCATCTTTTCCCTAGCCATAACCCATTCTGCAGTGAAATACAGCAGCTATACTTACTAAGGTGTCCTATCCTAGGTAAATTTACAAATGTTTTTACAGACTAAAGGTTTTTGTCATTTCCTTTGCTAGCTGCTACTTTGCCAGACAAGCCAAGGATGAAGATACTGCAAGGAGATGCAGTCAGGCTGAGGTGATGTCCCTTACTGCAGAAGCCACATGAGCCTGAGAAACTTGACAGTGAAGCACATGGTCTCCCTCACCAATCCTCCATCACATTCAACTCAAGTTTTTAGAACATATTCTCTGTTTCTGGTGTCTGCTAATCCAGCCATCTTCCCCTTCTGTCTCTACATTTTGAAGGAAGCCCTCCCAGCCCTCACATGACTGCTATATGTCACATACAAGAAACTCTTCGGCGACAAGGCAGAGCCATTTTGTGGCCTCAAACAGCAGTGCAACTGATGAGACCTTATTTACACATAACAGCTACAAATCACAGCCAGCAAACAGAATAAAGGCATGTTCTGGGTGGGATGTTACTGAACATGTTAGCCAGGCAGTCAGCAGGCGCTTGAAGAAACATCTCCAGCCCTTTCTGAGCCCTCTGCACATACAGGGACTGGAGATCGAAGCTGTAATCTCTGCAGCATTCCCCTGGGAGCTGGGATCGTTGCTTTTGCCCTGGCTAGGAGAGCACCATGACGTAATGGCTAGATGAGATTTATTAGCTATCAGCCTCAGAGCACTTTCCGTATTTCACTTTGTACTGGAGAGGACTGATACAAAGGAACAGGGAAGAGAATAGTCTCCTGTACTTGCCTTAGCAAAACAATTTGCTTCTATGCTCCAGCTTGCCTGTCCAGTGGCAGACACAGTCCCATAGGGAGCAATTTGGGAGCACAGAGAGTCCCTCTTCTTCATCTTCTCATTAATTCCTAACAAGCAGTGCCAGTAACAGCATTGCTTAGAGCTTTCCAGGCCCTCCGAGAACATGTTACTGTACTTATCCCAGAAGTCTGTGCACGCACAAAGCACAGGATTGCCATTCGTGGGTTTATATACTTGATCAGAACAGTAATGTGTGAGTTTTGCTGCTTTGAGGGCTTCAGAGGTGTAAGGCAGTTAAAACCAATTTGGTTTTAAAGTGAAGATGAGATCGTCGAGCCAGAAATCCCCTGCTTTGGGAAACAACAGCTTTGGATGTATTGTGGCCTTGGGGTCATTTACAGGCAACGTCACATCTCGCAGATTAAGCCTGATGGATACATGTGACCCTGAGGGTTACATGGCATGGCTCTGTGATATTATGTGGTGCTGAGCCTGTGGGTTACGTGCCGTGGCTCTGTGACGTTACGTGGTGCTGAGCCTGTGGGTTACGTGCCGTGGCTCTCTGATGTTACGTGGTGCTGAGCCTGTGGGTTACGTGCCGTGGCTCTCTGATGTTACGTGGTGCTGAGCCTGTGGGTTACGTGGTGCTGCATCACACTCCAGCGCTGGAGGAAGTGATTCCTGCAAATGGCTTAGGGACAAATTCTCCAACCCTTATTCACTGCAGGTAACACCTGCCCGGGTCTGAAGCCCGCACACTCCAGCATGCAGTTTTACCCATATGATCCACTCAAACATCACTAGTCATGCAGGTGAGGTTATTCAGGTCCCTGTGCTCAGGATCGAGGCTGTGCTAATCATTCCATCGATTCCTGCTGGATTACTCATGGAGAAAATGGAAATCAATGTGAATGAGGATGTCAGAGTGTGGTCCCAAAGTTAGCAAAGTGTTTTGACATCCAAGAAACAAGCACCTGAGATAGAAAGGCTGTAGAGTCTGGTAGGAAATGGGCTATGTGAGAAAACTATTAATGCACAGGCTGCTCCACAAATAACTTCCCAAAATTAATTAATCTCCAACACATTCTTACACAAAGGAGCTAAGGAAGCACCATCACCACTTCCCAGAGAAAGAAACATGTTGAGTTTGGGCTCTTTGGCACCAGACTTGCTCTTCCATCACTGCCACATTTGGGCAACACTAAAAATTATACTGATCTTTACACCACACTGACATAAATGGGATGGCAGAAGTCAGCTGTTGATATGCCTCAGTTTGTGAAAATGCAGGACCAGCATGGAAACACCCTTGCTGGCTGATGACCTCATCACTTCCCCAATGCATCATGCACATGATGTAAATTACTCTGAGTAGTAACTCTATGGCACTTAAACAATAATAAATGATAAGGGGGAGATTTTCCCACTAAAGAGGCCAAACGCTGTGCCTTGCTCTCTATTTGTTACCAGAAAGAAAAAAAACAGCTCTGTTTCACATCCTTATCTTTGAAGAAACAGTCATTTCATCTTCTCTCCCAGGCTCACTCACAGTGAAAGTCAACAGAATTATTTAATGAGAGTATTGCACTCATTAATGAACTGCAATGTCTGCCCCTACATATCTCCCATCCTCAGAAAATGTGAGATCATTCAGTCCAAGTGAACTCACAATCAGTGAGAGTTTGGAAAAGCTGTAGCCCACCTGCAGTAACACAAAAACCTTCCATCACTTGTTAGGTTAGCACTCAGGAACTTGTGTTCCTGATGGTGAACAAAGTTTGAGGACTGTACACCTAGTATGAGAAGTGTAGCCAGTGCAGCAGTAGCTTGGAAATGAGCACAACCAGCTGCAACCCTGGGCAAAGGCTGCTGTAGCAAAAAGCAGAAAACCTGTAAGTGAGGAGGACTTAGTTGGCTTCTCCAGTGGTTTTACAAATCACTGATGTAACCTGTGAATGCCGCTGAAGAGGCCTCTTTTATCATTTGCCATCACCCCATGGTTATATCCAATCTGTCATTTTTTTCCAGCTCTTTAGCAGCCCTGTGCCTGGGTTAAATGTGGTGCCCTCAACAGCAAGTTTTCTTCCAGCAGAAACTCTGCCAGGAGAACAAGACAGCAAGACTGCCTCCACATCGGCAGGGTCTGACCTTGCCCTGCCTTTGTCTCTGGAGTCCATTCATCACTCATGCTCCTTCATATTTCACCCACAGAAACCTCACTGTTTCTTGCTGCCTTCAGGATACCACTCACTTCTGTCAGCTTTGTTTTCCCCAGCCACACCTCCTGTCTCCCAAGGACCAGGCCTTGCTGCTGGCACAGCACAGCTTTACAACAGTTTCTCACCACCAACGGCTCCTCTACACCCGTGCTGCCCTCCTTGCTCACTCCATCTTGCCAAAGATGCTGCTGTTGACAGTGCATCTCCGGTGCATGTGGTATGTACCAAGTTCCACCTTGTGGTGACACTGAGAATGGGCTTCTCAACAAAGCCCTTGGCAGCATCAGCAAATCTGATTTTCTTCCTTACACTGGCTTTTAATGCCTGCTCTGCTTCCCTTCCAGGATGTCTGAGAGGTCCTAATGAGCTGAGGCGGAGCTACCTTTAAGTTTTACATAGAAGTTTTCATAAGTATCACGCTGTGGGGCTGTCCTTCCAATCACTGCCTGAAACCTTCCACCACTGGCAAGAAGCAGTATGACAGAGAGGTTCCTGGTGAAGAAGTGGTATGATGGGCAGGTTTCTGGTGCACTGAGATCAGCACTGCTATGCTGCCTCACTTTCTCTCTGTGTTCTTTGCCTGTCTTGCCTTATCTGCATGGTCTGTGAGAAGAGAATGGTCCCTTCTCCAGCTCTGTTCTGCTCACTGTGTGCCACTCAGCCACCCTTTCCCAAAACAGGCTGTTTATATCCAGACTGACTACTGAAAAAGACTGCAGGCCCATGCCATCACCCAGATCGTGCTAGATATTCACTTGCTCTGGACCAAAACCATGCTGGGGAATGTGCTGGCAGTTAAATGGTGCAGAGCCCTGGCCCTGGATTGTACAGATGAAGCCAGGCTGCCTGCTCGGACATTTCACAGACAGATCAAACTGGAACCTTTATTTGTGAAAATCTTCATAAATCTTTCTGACAGTCTGGGTCACCTGAAGAGAGCTTGGATCCATGCTGTGACTGGCTGCAACCCATCAAAAGCTGCTGTCCTGAGTTTTTGGTGAGATTTAGCTAAAACACCTAATTAAAGTCCATTTCAGCAGGAGCTGAAAGCAAGACTTGAGATTCCATTGGTCCCTCCATCATGGTGCACACAGAGATTTAGCTGCAAAGTAAAAGGCACTGAACCAAACACTGGCTTGCAGTAAATTACAGCTTTCCTAGCAGCTGATTTGAGAAGAGTGGGAAGAAAATAATTGAAAAGAAGGATATCAACTTGATGGATAGGAGCAGCACCAACAGCCAGGAGCACTCATGCTGCTCAGTTGCCTAACTCCTAAGCCATATTTCTGGGCCCATGCTGATGAATGAAGACATTCTCTTCATAAAACCAAAGTCAACTGTAGGTGGGTCCCAGTTTCATTTTTCTAATGCCACTTAACAGCTTTTCTCGGTGTTTGCTTCAGGAGCTGAGATTTCTTCCAAAGATGAAATGCAGGTCACTCTCACCATTCAGAAGCAGGACAAAATTACTGCAATAATGAAATTGCATCATTGAATTGTGCTAAACTAGGGGGGAAATATTTTATTTATTTTTTGGTTGTTGTTGTTTTCCCTTAAATAATTTATCTGGAATTTCGTATTCTGTAACTTTAGCCAAAAACAACCAGTGAGACTTGTTGTGTGCTATCTCAACACAGAGCTCTAAAAGGTACACATGTGAGGGGCAGCCTGATGTGTGAGAATTTCCACACACACATAGTCTAAACTGGCTCATTTAAGGCGTGGAAATATCCGTGTTTAGAAGGAACTGATGCGAAATCTTCTCTGCCTGTAGAAAGAAAAAGAGAAACCTCTTTGACCAAAGTCTGCAGCCTTCCACTTCGGTGCAGCTGACTAAACTGAGACTCTCCAACCACAGTAAGGACCTAGGAGACACATGGGATGGGGGTTTGTCTCACAGTATTTAGACTGAGAGACTTGAGACTTTTTAGCTTGGAGGAGACTGAGTAGGGATCTTATCAATGCTTATAAATATTTAAAGGCTGAGTGTCAGGAGGATGGGACCAGTCTTTTTTCAGTGGTGCCCACCAACAGGACAAGAGGTAATGGGCACAAACTTAAACATAAGAAGTTCCATCTAAACATGGGAAGGAACTTCTTTACATTGAGGGTGGTAGAGAGCTGCCCAGAGAGGTGGTGGAATCTCCATCTCTAGAGTCATTCAAAATCCACCTGGGTGCCTTCCCGTGCAATCTGCTCTAGGTAAACCTGCTCTGGCAGAAGAGTCGTATTAGAAGAGCTGCAGAGATCCCTTCCAACCCGTAGAATTTTGTGGCTCTAATTCTGTGATTTAGGTTGTCTACACTGCACTGAACACGAGGCCAGCAGAAGACAGGGTACAGTTCACCTGTACAGAACCCTGTAAGTCTAAAATTTCTTGCTGATACCTAAATTTAGGCAGCCAAACCCCACTCTGAATGATTAAATCGACAAGTATTTGTTTGCAGTTTTTCTTTACAAATACCTGCCTATATTTTGATCTCCCTGTAGAGGAAACTGTTACTTTGCTCCCAAGTCATTAACACCTTTGGCTCCCGAGGCTGTCCATCCAGTCAGCTGAGTTTCCGGATCTCACACAAACCATTTCTTTCCCACGTACCTCTCCCTCTTCCTTTTCCATGTAGTTGTCTGTGCCCTTTCATTTCTGCTACCTGCAGCAACTTTCCAACTGGATATTGCATTTCCTCCTTCCTCCTCTTTCATTTCCTCATTACAATCTATTTTTCCCCCAAGCATCTTCTTGCCCAGACTCATCTGCTTTAGGGCCTGACATTGAGACTTTGCACACTGGTGACAATCTCAAAACCAACTGAGGGCTTTAGTTTTACTAAAAAGACATTGCTCAGATTGGAAATTTAGCAGCTTTCGTGTCAAACAGACAAGCAAACAAATAAAACTAACGAACAACTCAAATTAATGTTACTTGTCCTGTCTGAAAAAAAAAAAAAAAAGGGACAAGCTGCATGTTTAATGGTACTGAGCAGTGTCAGTATTGCAAATTCTCATGCACTACTAGAAGCAGTGTGCCTCAAAAATTCTCACGTAACACACTGCGCACAACCTGCATCAGACGGGGTGTACTAAGAGCATTTTGTTTGTAGGAAAGGAGATCAAAATCACCAGCTGCATCAGAGCAGATTCTAGCTGATCCCAAGTAGCATTATCTCCACCCACGGAGGTGGAAGCCCAGAAGGAGCCTCCTCAGTGCTCCCAGCTAGGATGGGCAGGTGGAGATGATTCACTTGGAAATTTAAATCTAGAAGTTAATTGTCAGGACTAGCTGACAGAAGAAACAAGGAAATGGTCTGTTTTGTAGGACTGTACTAATCCTTCCCTGCTGATTCTCACCCTGGTCTCTGGCAGAGGACATTCCCATAAAAGGGCTGTGGCATTCCCTGCACAATGTACACAGTGTCTTAGATGAAAAAGTCACTGTATAAGTTAGAGTACAAATTAACCATTCTATAATCCCTGTGAGCACAAGGGTACCCAGTTCAGAAACTCTGTGAGGTAAGATTATTAATAGCCCACAGATTCATTGCACACTAAATGTAGATGACCTTTCATAAAACAAAGAAGCAGTCCATCCAGTTGAATTAAACAGATCCAAAATAAAATTAAAAGAAAACCCTAAATCACAGCAGCTGCTCTGCCTTTGTGGACAAAAGCACATGCTTTTTCTCTTTTCACTGGGCCAATCTCTTTTCAGTGGTCACCAGCAATAAGACAAGGAGAAACAGCTACAAACTGGAATATAGAGGGTTTCACCTCAATATGACAAGAAACTTCTTTACAGTGAGGGTGACAGAGCACTGGAACAGGCTGCCCAGAAAGGTTGTGGAGCCTCCTCCTCTGGAGGCTTTCAAGACCCGCCTGGATGCATTCCTGTGTGAACTACCCTAGGTGATCCTGCCTTGGCAGGGAAGTTGGACTCGATGATCTCTGGAGGTCCCTTCCGACCTCTGATGTTCTGTGATTCTGTGCTCAGTTTTCCTCACAGGACTCAGATCTCCATCCAAATGCAGAGGTAACAAAACTATACAAACTTTTCAGAAACTCTCACCTGCAGCAATACCTGCTGCTACTACCAGAAGCTCAGGTGTCCCTACTGACTGTCAGATATTGTATTGAGGCTGAACCATGTGCCTGTGGTTAATTCTGACACGGTAAATACAGCTGGCTTTGTATCTATACTGGACAGAAAAGAAAGAAAAAGAAAAAAAAAGAAACTGAAAGAAAGGAGCCAAGTTTCACCATGCAGCCACAGGAAAAACATATCTATGAACCACAGAATCTGAGAAATTTCTGACAAACTACATAGCACAAGTCTGATCCTGCTAACAAACGACCATGTGAGCAAATTCTCTTGTCTAAGTAGTGTGGCATTTAGAGTGACATTGGCACTTGCGTGTGTTATGTGTCAAGGAATTTCAGTAAATACTTTTTTTTAAAGCTTGGCTCATTCTGCATTTGTGTGTGTTTCTGCTTGAGTCAAGAAAATAGATTAACCAACAGTTCACTGAATTCTTCTTGGTTCCTAACCTCAGAAGACTAAATAATATTCACTGAAAAATGATCTACAGGCCAGAATAGGAAACATTTTAACAGTTCCAGATGTATTTCTTAGCTTTCTTTCCCCAGTGGCTGTATAATGAATGAGATACCTACAGAACGTACAACAGTAACCTCTGTTTCACCTTCCTGTCAGATTTCTAGCAGCTAGGAAAATCAGAGAGAAGATTTCTTGAGCCTAGGGGAATCCTCTCAGATTTCTCCTGGTAATGCTAAACTGATTATGTTTATGGTCAATCACTTATTGCTCTGTTTAGCTTTGTTTATAGCACATCTACAGTAAGAAAACACCTATCTCATGAAACAAACATAAGCACTGTAGACTTTTCCCATTTCTTTGGGATCACAATATCCCATTTCAATCTGTAGCTATCACAGCCCTGAGTTGTTTCTGCTCCTCAGAGTGAGCAGAGCACAATGAAGAGGCAACAAAGCAATATATTTAAGTCAGATGAGGGGATAAGGGGCATTTCAGTACTCTATCGGACAAACCTCCCAGTCTTGCTACCAATTGAATATTCTTAAATCTCACTTGCTGGAAGAACAGAGAGGATTTTTTCCCTTTTTTTGGAAACATTACTTATTATGTACTTAACATTTATAGAGTCTTGAGAGTAGACCTTGAGCCGAGGTGATTTATTCTGGCTCTGCTGCCTTCACCAGAGCATCCGTCCCACTCTCAGTTTCACCATAAAGGGGAGGAGAATTGGATCAACTTTTCTGGACTTGCAGACACTTGCCAAGCCAAAGACTCTCTTTCTACCAACACAGCTAACCCTATTCACTGAGAAAAATCTGTCATCTCTGTAACACCGATTAAACGCTGCATTGCTTCCAGATGAGCGAAGGGAGGCAAAAGAAAAGGGAGGAGAGACGAGGAAAAAATAAAGCTCTAGAACGAGTTAAGAGAGCCGAAATTCAAGGACATTTCTACAGACTTACTGTTACAAGCGAGGAAAGTGCCATTCGAGTCCATTGCTGCAAAACAAGCCGCTGTGCAGCAGCAGAAAAGGGCTCCGGGAAACAGCTGTACCCAGATGTTAGCTCTGGCCCGAGTAGACGCCAGACCCGCAACACTCCCCCTGCTCTCTGCTCCAGTAACCCCCAACGTCAGCTCCCTCTGGAGAGGCCTGCTCCTTCCCCGTGGCTGGAGCTCTGCCCTCGCTGTGACTCCTCATTTATTTCTCTCCCGCAGCCGCACGCCGCCGCCTGCCCAGCGCCTCCAGTGAGCCCAGCGCCCGAGCCCAGCGCCGCGCCGGCCCTGGCTCCTCCCCGCTCCAATCTGGCGTCTTCGGCGCTGGCCCAGCCTCCTGCCTCTTGCTACGGCGGCAGCCTGACAACCATGCCTCTCTTCCTGGGGATGGCACACTTTCATGGCCCGCTCCTTTCCGGAAAGGCTTCCAGAAGGCATCGAGCACTCTAAATCGCTCCTTCGTGGTCCTCAGATCTAGGGAAGGGGCTTCAAGATGCCAGTGATCACAGCCTAGGTCTACAGAGCTGTTAGACACTGGTGGCATATTTCTTTTCGCGGGGGGAGGGGACACCGACAGATCCAAGCAGGTCAGAAATTGCCGATGTAGAAATAGAAGCTGTAACCACAAACGCTCACAGAGGCATGAGCTCAAAGGAGGAGCAGAGTGACAAGCTTTGCATTTAAGGCAGTGAGACAGAAAGCAGCAGCAGTGCCCTGTCCTGAGGCTTCTGCTGAGTGGGACTGATTGCCTCCATTCTGTCTCCTTCTGTTGAATTAGATATTTTGTGAGGGTAGAAAAATGATACTGGCAAACAGGGAGGGGAAAAGAAAGGCAATCCAGTATGGAAAAACGAATTTTCTCTCTGCTTAAATGTTTGGGAGGTGTTTGCAATTATTGTTTTGTTGTTGTTTATTTCCTTTTCTAGTTATTTAGGTTATCCCAATGCAAGCAATGGATGGATTTGTCAACAGATTCAAAGCCCTCACTCCTCAGCAGCTGTAAAGCCAACAGCTCCTCTGACTGAAGGCAAAAGTCCCTCTCTGATGCTGATAGATATGGGAGACACATCATGAAAACCAGTTTGGGACTAGGACGGTTTGTCCCTCCCTGCCAGGAACTGGGCTGCTCCTCTGGGAGTTTTTATGAGCCACAAATAAAAGGCTGCTGCCACCAGCCAAGGAAAATCACTAATATAGCAAAACTCCTTGTGCTAGTACAAAACTAACCAAACTAACTAAGGGATGGGAGGGGTGTGTGGGTGTGGGGTGTGGGTGTGTGTGAGGAGGGGAAAAGGAAAAAGAAAAAAAGACAACAAAAAGAGCAGAAATGTTACCCCATGACTACTGAAAACCCAACTCTTCTACCTCACGGCCACAAGCACAGTATTGGGGTGCTCATCTCCTGCTACACACCTTCCAAAGGACCTGGGAAGGAGCACCCCTTTTGCAAACCACAGACAAGGAAACATTAACTTGGACAGGGGCAAACTGTTTGCCAGCAAAGCGGGCTGCTGGCAAATCAGACGACAGTTGGAGGCACCTAAGAGATCCCTTGTGAAGCCCTGAAAGCCTCAAGGCAGAGGTATTTCCGGAGGACACCACCAAAACCTGTGACTCCTTCAGCTGATTGGGGAGAGTACTGGAGGGAGTGTACAAGAGGCTGGTAGGTGAGTCAGCCAGATTGGAAACTCCAGTAAAGTTGAGGTGGTGAAGGCATTATTGTTTTCACAAGGGAGGAAAAGCAGAGAAGAGCTTGAAAGTGGTGATGGGAAATGGTATTAGAGTAGCTCCTCTCTGCTTTAAATCACCTCTCATTGCATCCTTATCTTGCCTAACACAAGCCCCTTTCTTAGACTCATTTCAGTCTCTGTGGCAAAAGAAAGATGTCAGAGACCTACAGCAGTCCCAGAAATGATGAGGCCTATTCTCTGAATAGAACCCTTCCACAGCAGCACAGGGTACAACAGCACCAAGACATGATCATCTGCGCAGCTGTGAACACCACCATGATTGCACTGACTGCCTTGGGCTGGACACAGCATCACCAAGCAAGTGAGATTGAGTTTTTCTGCCATCATCCCTGCATATTTAAAGGTGATCTGCTGCAATTACCCCTTCATGACATCCGATTGTGTATTCTTGTGCTTCCTTCTTGTCACGCTGCCTTCTCTATGATAATAGCAGAAGTGGTAGCAGGAGTGCCTGTCACAAAACCTTTCCCATCTTTTTACCTTCCCCATCACACTTACTCTCCCTGTTTCTCTATAAATCCAGAAGCATCACCATTTAGGCTGCTCTGAACTCTGTGAAACCTTTCTGTCACCCTAAGCTAATTCATCACCATTCCTGAATCCTTCATGGGTGTGACATTTTGTATGTGCTTCAGAGCAAGCCTGGCACTCACCAGCAGCCTTGCATTTCTTGCATGCATCAGAGAGTGAAGCAGTCACCATCAGAGCTGGCAATAAGCTGTATCAAACACCCAGAAGCTGAGATCACACAGCACACACAGGACTCATCAGACCCTTATTTCAGAAGGCAACAGTCCTTTATGCTAGACTCCTGCATGCGCACCATACACAATGAATTCCCTTTCCTTTGCATTGCTGAAACCAATATATGTGCAGAATAACAATGAAACCAAAGGGATAGGAGAAGCTGCTGGGCTCCTATGAGCTGCAGAAATACTAGCAAACAATATTCCAGGCATAATACAGCACCTTAAGAATGTCAGATGAATCCAGCCTCTGATCCCCATTTTGGATCACTACACTTAGTGTATTCCTTCCTGATTTGGATTTTGGCAGAGCCAGAAGGTGTGAGATGTGAAGGGAGGCTGCTCTCTGCCTAGTTAAACCAGCACCACAGCTCAGCAGCAAGTTTAAAACTGGTGACAGAACTACAAAAAGCCACTGTTCATCTGGAAGCCCTAAAAGAGCAATTCATCTTGTAACAAAATGTGCAGTTAAGACACTTTGCAGCTGGCTGCTGCTGCATCCTTGCTTATCTTCTGAAAGCTGACTGCTTCTTCCCTGTTCTGAACAGGGCTCCCAACCTGCTCACAACCAGTTTTGTGGCTCTTAATCTTCAAGATCAAACCAGCATTTGAAGGGGAGAGTTCAGTATGATTAAAATTAAGCAGCACTCTGCTGTGCGTGTTGTCTCTATTCACAGCAGCAATACTGTTGGTGAGGGTCAGTGTTAAATACATGCAATTTATTCTGAGGAGATTGGTCTCAGCATCCATAAGGTGGCATTTCAATGCCCTTTCTAGGCACTGTAGGTTTGTCTGCTTTAAAAATTAACTTTTACAGTGAGGTAATAACAGGACCATGAAATCTTCTCTTTTACTGCAAGGTAACTGTGCGAGGTGATTGCATTCTCTCTGCTCACGCTGATTTAGCTCTATTTATTCCTTGATACAATTGCCTCTTCCAGGATTTTACAGCAGGCAAGCTGACACACACTGACTGTTTTGCAGGAGGAACACACCTCTTTTAGCAGTGAAAACAAAACCTGCTAACAGAAAAAGCCTGCTTTCCTGAATTCCACAAATACAATGTAAATTACAAGGGGGATTATATTTATTCCCTCCTGTGTGCACCACCCACGAGCAGTGATTTCACTGCTGAGCCTAGCTTGGTGTCTCCACACACTGCAGGTTATTACATTTAATGGCTCCCTAAGACTTAGGAAGCTTCTTTATTTCTCTGCTTTGTTGTCACGTGGATTTTAATCCCCAAATATCCCTGCCGGGCTGAAGAGGAATGTGAAGAATTCCCTGTGGTGTCTTAGCCACATATCACAGGCAGCTCCTTTTCTCCACCTTTCCTTAGTCAGGATCCTGGCTGCCCATAGGTGGACCTAAGCTCCTCCCAAAAGGAAGGCAAAGTTGGGATGAAAAAGTAGAATACCAATGAAAATTAAAATGGAAGGATAAGGGTGTGTAGATCAAGGAGAGGAACAAGCAGTTGCAGGGCTTCTTTGCCTCAATGCACAAAGTTTATTCTCCTTGTTTGCATGGGGAGGAGCTATAGGATGGGACCCATACACAGAATAATGCATTAAATAGTTAGAAATGCCAGTGCAAGGGGGAAATAATAGGATTGAAGTCTACATAACAAAGTTTCCCCAAGTGTAGAAAGAAACCACAACAACTCAAGAAATAAGCTACATGTTATTTTTTGTCCCTTTCTCTTCAGACTCCCTTCTCCAAGGGAAGTTGTCCCTGGAAGTGTTCAAGAAAGTGTGGACATGGCACTTTGGAACATGGTTTAACGGCTGTGGTGGTGTTGGTTTGATGGTTGGACTCAATGCTCTTAGAGGTCTTCTCCGGTCAAAATCATTCTGTGAGTCTATGTGGGAGGGAGGAAAAACCAGCTCTTTTGTGCTGCTCCCAGCTCTCTCCTCCCTTCAGCCACAGAAAAGGGCTCTTGGGGCTGGAGGAGGGAGCAGGACTCCCATGTTTCAGTCACACCAAACAGGAGTTCAAGGAGGATGCATTCCTTGAGAAGGAATCTCTGAACAAGAGGTCAAAGGTGCTGTGAGATCCACTTTGGGGCTTCTCTTGGGACCATGCATATGGATCTGCTGCACCAACATGTTTGTGGCACCTGCTTCTCCCAAGCCGCTCTCAGGATGACAAGAGGAGGCTCTTGGAAGGTGGAGATGTAACAACAGGACATATTGCAGTACATACATCATCCTCCCAGACTACCACAAAAATCACAAGCTTCATGTTTATGCCAGTGACAACTATGGTACCTCCAGATTCTGATTAAAGGAGGCACAAAGACCTCACAAAGCCCATTTTACTCCACAGTGCCTTTAATCTGGCTCAGCCACAGCCTAAATTCTGTCTCAAAGACCTCTCAGCAAAGACACCAATAACTGAATTACAGTCAGCAATTTGCTGTGGCTGTTTAGGTCAGGGCTTTTCCCTCCCAATTCACTTTCTACCCAGAAAGACTCACACAACAAAGTGCACAGCATCAGACAAAACTAATTACATTTCAAATTACTAGAAAACCCCCCACCCTGCTCTGGGCACCCTGTTTTTTTTCCAGTCCATGCTACCATATTTTGACCTCAACAAGCAAAGTCAGGACATTCCTAAGCCTGGAGACAGGTTGTAGGGTGGGCACTGGCTCCCTGAAGGAAAGCTGCCAGCTACAAGGTGGTAGAAAAGCTGCCTGAGTACAAGACCATCATCATGTTTTCCTGAGGGACAAGTCCTGAGCCAGGACATACCTTGGTGAACCCACTTGCTCTCTAGCCATTTAAGTGAATTTGAAAGGAGTTAGAGGTCAGGCAGGCTGGGTGAGGAGCCTGCCTTCCTCTGCAACACACCCTCCAGCCCATCCAGATGCCAAGATCGTCAGTTGAACTGGAGTTGTGGAAAGTGGAGGAGAGCTCCTTTTTCTCGCACACCTACACCCCTTTGCATTCTTCTCCGTTGTGCACACACAGCCCAGCCCAGCCCAGCCCAGGCGGCTGAGCATGTGCAAACTTCAAAGCCAAAAATGTTCCCAGAGTTCAGTTCAACAGCGAACCATAAATCATAACAAAAGCAAAGCAGTTTACCTGTCTCCACTCCGAAAGCATGACTCAAGTGTTGAGTTAATTGTACATGGTGGAAGGAGTAGCTTTTCATCTCACAGGAATGCACCACGTATTTCCTATAGAGTGGATCCCTCCTGGCTCCCTCTGCCTTTCAGACTCTCACACACACACCCTCCTCATCGCACCGAAGCGTTCCCAATGCCTCTCCCAAAGACAACAGCAAGTGCTTTGTTTGCTTGGCAAAAAGAGCTCCGAATTTCTGCTGCTGCGACACACCAGGAGTGTAAGAACTATTTGAAAGTTACATGTCCAGTAGGGAGCTTTGGTGCAGAAGTGGGACTGGAATTTTTCAGACCTTTCTGTTAACGGGCTGGCTGTCCACAAAAAGTCTTCTTCATGCCCTTTCCCAGTCTGCTTACTGTTTTAATGTCCTAGCATTCTCAGATCATTAGGTCTTTACCTTCAACTGTAGTATAAATAAATCAGTAACAGGTGGACAACAAAATGTAAACCTCTCAGTTGTCCTTCACAGTTTGAGAACTGCTCAGGACTCTTATGAAGCAGGCTACACATCAATTTGAAAGGCCAGCTCTAGTCATCCTGGTGACTTAACTTTTGTAAAGCTATCATTGCTCTTACCAGGACCATCTTTCATTAGGTGGACATAGTTTTTGTTGACAACTTGCTGCACTCCCTGTCTGTATGCGATCTGGGGTTTAAAGGACTGATCCTGCTAGTGAATCTGCTCCACCCAACCCTTAGCTGTCAGCAGATCTTCCCAACATTACCAGGTTTCTGACAGCTGCTGGTCCTTCACCTCCAAAAAACACATTGCAGTGTGGGGAAGAGCAGCTTCATGACTACGCCAGAGCTGGCACGCCTCAGCATCTTTAGAAATCAGGTTGCCTTTGGAAATATATTGGGGAAAGCTCAAAAATTTGGAGAGATGATATTATCAGAGAGATCATTTGGTTTGTGGACACTGGGCAAAGTAATTCATTGCTGTTTATAAACTAGGCTGGAATGTTCAGAGAACAGGTAGGGCAGCCAGATGCCTTGTTTATCACCACAGACAGCTGTTCCAAAATATCTTCAGACCGAACGATGTTGATGTACACATCTGCATTTAAACAATTTATTGCAACAGTTACTCTCATTCAGCAGAGTAGTACGTGGCCACAGGAAAAAGAAGTGACAGATGCTGGGATGTGTAAAATTAAACTTGCTGCTGGGATAGTCCCATACAAGTCCCATTAAAATTAATGAGGTATTACTGCTTGAGCAGAAGATAAATTTGATTTACTATGCCAGAAATAGGCCTACCTGACTCTCTATATCTTAACTATTTGGAAAGCTTTTCCCTTCACTTAGTGTAAGTAATCAAGAGCAGCTCTAACTACCAAATAAAGCAATAAAAAAAATCCAGAGTCATCACCAGCTCAATGAATTTCATACTAATTTCAGACTAAGAAACCATATGAAAATAGAGGGAAAAAAGGCAAGATCATGCATAAGAATTGGGAATAAAAGACCTACCTTTCTCTAGTTATTCTCAAAAGTTAAAACTCCAGGAATTTCATTACAAAGGAGACACTTAAGTAATTTGACCTCTGTCCAATGGTATAAAGTATGATTTAGGAATCTCACTGATCTGTCACCAGACTAATTTTAATTTGTGTTGAAAGTTTTATTTTGCATTTGTTTACCTAATTTCAGTCACTACAGGATAGCTTTATGAGCCTCTGAGAGTCGCTTTTGTGTGCTTCTGGGTTTTAACAAATTTAGGTTTAAGTGAGCCCTCTAACGTTGAATTCCCTGACTTTAAATATTTTGATTCTGGAATAATGAAAATGTCTTTACCAGAAAAGTACATGTAGTCTTAAATACAGATTAGCAAGATTTTTTGGAGGAGGGGACCCCAGAGACTTCTTTTAAAGAGATGAAAAGCTCATCTATTAGTGAATAAGAAGCTCAAAGAAAATGTCACACACACACACACACACACACATTTCATCAGCTTCTCAGCTCAGTGCATCAGTAAACAGCACGGATCAGCCACACAGCACTGAGCGGAGTTTGATTTATAACTGTGTGAATGATTTAGCAAATCTGACCATTAATATGGAGTTAACATGGCGTGAATGAGAAACAATGGCCTGGCTGGGGAATCTAGTGGTGAACTAGGCTCGCTGGTATGAAAACACTGCTTGGAGTGATTATCACTGTTGGGAAGGAAGAGCACCGGGAGACTGGTCCTGGGGTTCTGCCACTTTTATCCGTTAATGGCTGCTCCTGATATTTCTCAGATTCCAGCTGTGACAGCCAGCTTCACAGCCACTAACACCCAGGTTGGCAAGAACATTTCTAACTTCCATAGACCACAGGCATTAGGCCAAGTCGCCTGCTGTCAGGAATGCTTGACACCAGCCTCTTCTGCCTTGCACCCTTGCATCTTTACAGCCAATCACACTGGGGTACCTAAGTTAAGTATGGAGGAGGACTGATGATTAATGTCATGATGGTTCGTTTTAATATACTTCATCTGTCAGCTTAATTCTCTTTAACTGGGATAATCACAATAATTAGATGCAATTGTTCACATCATTGCCTAATTCCAGCTTTTTTCAGTGTAGCCAATTCCTGTGAATTTTAGATGTGCAGAAAACATGGAAAGTCTGGATTGCTCTCCACACAGCTTGAAAAATCCTGTTAGATGTGAGATTGCCCCATAAATCTAAACCACACATGAGGATCTTGTGTCTCCAGAGTGTACAACACAGGTAATCAGTGATGTTACAAGTAAAGCATTTTGATTTCTGATCCCAAGGAGTTAAAACTATAATTCACACAAGCCCAGTGACATCAGACTTCCCTCCATTCCCATGTGAACAATTTGTGCAGAGCAGGGAAATGTTATTGACTTGCTAACATCTCCAGAGCAGATGTTTATGCAGAAAGTATGCAAGGAATTCCTGTGTCTCCCAGAGGCCTAATGAATGGCCAGCATTTTGGGTGTTAATTTATAATCAGCCATACACTCTGAAAAGCCAGACAAAAGATGAAGAGAAAAAGGCACAGTGAAATCGTTTAGGACTCAAAATACAAAGATCAGACAAGGTGATAATTTATTACTGGATTGATTTTTAGATTAACATGTTTCCCAACTGAATAAAAGCATGAACTTGTGAAATCTCATCAAATGTATTAAAAAAGAGTATTCCTAGCCTCTAATTTTGCTTCTTTCCTTATCTAGTTTCATTTCATAAGATGAAAGTTAGGAGCACAGTTCGATAAGATGTCACCGAAGAGTGAGGAGGCTTTGAAAAGAATGAAGAGGACCAAATTAAGATGCTGAAGTATCTCTAAATAGAATAAATACCCTTCAGAGAGATGGTGGTGTAAGTCATGTGCTGTAACTATCACAGAGGGAATAACGTACCTTTGTTTTTTAGTGCAAAGTAGAATCCAAGTTTAGGTATAAAGCTGCAACTGCTATTTCCAAAATCATGCATTTATACCCCTGACAGAACCAAATCCATCCACCCTCATCTGGATGTTGGTGTTATTTGGATTTTTGCAATGAAAACACCAAGAGGATAGCAGAGTGAAGAAAGAAACACAAAAGTTGCCCATTGAGGAAGTATTTTATTGTTTTCTGGTGCCTTCTCATCAGCTTTGCAGACCTGGTGCAGCCAAAGCAGAAAGGTTAAATGACTCATTTCCTTCCTGCTCCTGCTGTGGGGCACCTAAACCAGCAAAGCCTTTACATAAACCTGCACCCCCTCCCGACTGTGGGAGACCTGGTTTGTGCAGTTGCCTGCAGACATGCTGGTGGGAACAATACTCGGAAACCAAAGTGCAGAGCTATCCAACGGCTGTTAATATACGTCAGTTGGATCCCAGCTACGAGCTCGTGGGCTATACAAGAACCAGAGATGAAAACCTTGAAACATTGGTCTGGGCTTTGCCTTTGAGTTTGCAGCACCTCAGGCACCTTCCTTAGCCCCCCAGGGCTTCTGTCATCCATCTAGTCAAAATTATACATCAGCTACCCTAGTGCCCACCATGTGATCCTGAAAACTTCACTATCCTCACTCTCTGGCCACTTGATGTGAAAATCCCCATGGAAAACTATTTTTGTACAGAAATTGAGCTTGAAGTTGATGGACTCCTGTCAGACTCCTATCAGTAGTAGATCTCTTTTGGATGAAAAGGTAGAAAGGGCTGCTTTGCCAAAACAGAAGACAACCCAACAAAACAGCTTTGGCTACTTACAGTTTCATTTTCAAGTGATGCAATCACATGGTGTTTCATCATAGGAACACATCATATTTCCTACCAAAGAGAGCACACCATTGGGTTACTCCCAGCAGCACAAAGTAGCCATTGTGGATGTCTACCACACCATGCCATATTGCTTCCAGGACAGAAGACATTCATGCAAACCTAGTCCATGTATCCATGCAAACCTGGAATCTGCAGAATAAGTATGGGGTACAGACACCTCCACAGTGATGTCCCTGAAGGGTAGAAGAACACTATTAAACATCAGATAAATATTTTTGTTAGTGCAGAGTCATTAAGATCTGGAGAGCTGAAGGCTGTGGCCCACTATCATGTAGATGATGTGCCAAGAAATGGATTCATTAACAAAAAATAGCACTAAAAGCCTTTATTACCACAGGAAAAATAAAAAATCTGGGCTGTGAAAATGTAAACCTTATTCTTTAATTTGGGGAACAAAGGCAAAATATCAGTATTAGGTTGAGAATCTAACCAGGAACTGCTTTTCTTGTTAGCTTCCCTTGCATATAATCAGTGCATCCCCAGATAGTCACTGGGCACAGAATGAAAGCCACTTGTTTTGATAAAACACTTTCCTGGATAGACTGTTTTGGGTAACTGTTTAACAAAGCACTTTCCTGGGTAAATGTAATAGCTTTTGACAAAAGAAGGTCAGACTCTGTGCTCCAAAAATGCTCCTTGACCCAGGGACCTGTGAATGTGTTGGTTAACATGGAGTATGAGCCCCTTGTTCTGGTCTGCTTGAGAGCCTCAGCGTTACACCAGCCCTGCACCCTCCAGCTAGATCTCTGCAGGGAGGTGTAGCCCATTTCTAGTTTAATTAAAGAGTGATGTGTCTACCCAGACGCTGCTGGAAAGGAATGACTGGCTCCTTTGTGTATGCATTTTCCACATGCTTCTCCTACATGTTGGGTGTGCCTGGTTTGTAAAATCCCATGTGGCTTCAGCGAAATTACAGCATAAGGATTTCAGCAGAGTTACAGCAATACCCACTGACTGGTTTTCGTAAGGAACAGACTTGTAGACACAGGAGAGGGGTGTGAGAAACAAGGAGAAGTCCTAAAGTCAGGAAGTGTGAACTGGAAGCAAGTGAGAGGGTTTGCTCCTGTCAGGAGACAGCCGCAAAATTACACTCTACAAGACGTTAAGAAAGAAAATAATGAATCTCCAGGTGGAACTGCCAGTCATGGGTTGTTTCAAACTGTCTCCAAGAAAACTGGAGATGATCTAAGTACAGCCAGAAAGGCAAGGGTCTGTGAGAAATTGATAGTCTTTAAACTAACTAGAGTATGTGAAGAAAAACAAACAGCTGTGGCAGAACAGAGGCAGTGCAATATGAGAAGGCAGCTTTCAGAAAGTGGGCTGTTTGGCATTTTTACACCTGAAACTGAAAGGTTGCTTCTCCATTTTCCGTTTCTGTAAATTTTGCTTGGATTTTAAAGCCAGGCTGTGGATGCTGCTTCACGTTCAGGATACACAGGGTAATGTGCAAGGGAGACCTGCATTCCAGTGATACCTGTTTGACTGCATCTACAGTAATTGTGGGATTATATATGGCTTGCCCGTGGAGTGAATAAACACCCTTCACATAATACACTGCTAAGGGAGTATCCGAGACTGTGATGGGAGTGTTTGAACCTGCTCAGTTTCTTGATCAGGAGAAAGATTTAATGCAATGTTTGTTTTTAAATGTTCCTCTGGATACATGGGGAACTTACTAGGACCACTGGAGGGCGGCAAAGGCAAAGTGAAGCATTCATCAGCCTGCTTTTGGGAATCGCTTTCGTGAAAATCCAAAGCCAAGACGACCTCAGCACCGACAGAGAAAGAATTTCCTGCTACCCAGATGCAAATACGAAAACTGCGCAAGTTTTCCAGCACGAAAATCAGTAATGCAATGTCATTTCCCTCACTATCCTGTGTCTGAAGAGTGCCACCTGAAGCCTGCATGACTTGGCTATCAGAAAATGCTAAAAACATCAAAAAAAATATTTATAATCTTGATGCATGCTGAATTCTACTGATTTTTTTTTTTTAATCAGCAATATATATATGCTAAGATTAGGCAAGCTCCTGGAGAGCTTACCTTCAGATTAGTTTCCTCCAAGAGAAATGCCATTGTGCTCCACGCTGCACACAAGCATGTACCCTCAGATCCACGCACCCAAACCAAATCCAAACATCAGTATAAAACCCAACTTTACATGGTACAGAGGGGAAAAACGAGGTAAAATGTCTGGTAGAAGTCATAGGTGGCAGTAAGAGAGAGTGTCTGCATTTGTACCTATAAATGTTACAAAAGTAGGCTAAAGTTTGTATTTGGTTTTGTGTTGTTCNTTTTTTTTGTTTTTTTTGTTTTCTTTTTTCTCTTTTTTTTTTTTTTTTTTTTTTCATTTCCTACATGCATGAGGCTCTCTGCAGCCTTTGGAAGTTAAATATCTTAGAATAGTGATAAAGAGGGTGATACATATGCAAGTTGTTCTTAATGCTCATCATATTTCCATGGAAATGTGAATATATCTGTGAATTAAACAGCTTTACAATGGGAACTTATGGTTTTACTTTTATGAGCAAATAATGACATCATAAAAATGGAGATCTAACAAAAATTATACCAGTTTCATACAGGAAACAACTGCACGTGGCTCTGGACCACTGTTCAAGCACTCCATTCTGATCTTGCATTTGGCTACAAGACAAATGGAGCTCAGCTTCACTGATAGATTTCATGTTGGGTTTCTAGACTTGGGAAAAAAATATCTAGCTTCTAAACTGAACGACAGTAAAGATTAAAGTACAGAGAGTTTTTGTCCCACAGTTTTTTCACCTACATCTATATACTATTTTAAATAAATACGTCTACTTTACTGCCACTACTCTTAAGGTTTTCTTAAGGGCTGGGAAACAATTATTTTTTTAAATGCTGGATTTTATTAACATTCCTGTTAGCAAACAGATGTTATAATCAATTGCAATAGTGCACTATGAGAAAAGTTGGAATCCTGATATGGAAATGTGCCAAAATGTAGATGCTGCAATGTACTTCTAAAGGCAAGGATGTAGCTATGTGCCTGCAAGGAAACAAAGCTGTGAAACTTTTCTATTGCAAAATGCAGGTACCTGATCCTAAGCTCATCAGCTGTCAGGAATTTCTCTGACTTGCCTTAACCTTTGGAACAGGATATTGCAGATTTGCCAAGCTTCCTCTATAGCAAGTTTCCCTTCTTCACAGGGAAACTAAAAACATAGCAGTGGCTCAGGGTCTCGTTTGGTATCTTAAGGCTTCAAGGAGACCTTATAGTAGCCTTCCAATATCTGAAGGGGGCCTACAGGAAGGCTGGGGAGGGACTATTTACAAGGTCTTGCAATGACAGGACAAGGGGCAATGGGTTTAAACTGGCAGAGGGGAGATTTAAACTGGATGTTAGGAGGAAGTTCTTTACAGTGAGGGTGGTGAGGCACTGGAACAGGTTGCCCAGGGAGGTTGTGGCTGCTCCCTCCCTGGAGGTGGTTCAAGGCCAGGTTGGATGAGGCCTTGAGTGACCTGTACTAGTGGGAGGTGTCCCTGCCTATGACAGGGAGTTGGAACTGGATGATCCTTGAGGTCCCTTCCAACTTTACCATTCTATGATTCTATGATCTTATTCCGAAGGCAGACTAAGGTGAGCTGAGAACGATAGCTGGTGGCACTGTGTAGTCACAAGCCCACATGCCACAGTGTGGCCAGCAGTGTGCCCAGGTGGCCAAGAAGGCCAATGGCATCCTGGCCTGCATCAGGAATAGTGTGGCCAGAAGGAGCAGGGAGGTCATTCTCCCCCTGTACTCTGCGCTGGTTAGGCCACACCTTGAGTACTGTGTCCAGTTCTGAGCCCCTCAATTTAAGAAGGACATTGAGGTGCTTGATCGTGTCCAGAGAAGGGCAACGAGGCTGGTGAGAGGCCTCGAGCACAAGCCCTATGAGGAGAGGCTGAGGGAGCTGGGATTGTTTAGCCTGGTGAAGAGGAGGCTCAGGGGAGACCTTATTGCTGTCTACAACTACCTGAAGGGTGATTGTGGCCAGCAGGAGGTTGCTTTCTTCTCTCAGGCAACCAGCACCAGAACAAGAGGACACAGTCTCAAGCTGTGCCAGGGGAAGTTTAGGCTGGAGGTGAGGAGAAAGTTCTTCACTGAGAGAGTCATTCCCCACTGGAATGGGCTGCCCAGGGAGGTGGTGGAGTCACCGTCCCTGGAGGTGTTCAAGGCACGTTTGGACGTGGCACTTGGTGCCATGGTCTAGTCTTGAGGTCTGTGGTAGTGGGTTGGACTTGATGATCTTTGAGGTCTCTTCCAACCTTGCTATACTGTGATACTGTGATACTGTGATGCCTACAAACACCAGTTTGTCAACCACCCTCACAGCTGCTGTGGGGCTTGCACCCCAGGCCTTTTGCTTATCTGCTGGTGGAACAACACACACAGGTGAATTGTAATTACTTTTACAATTATTGTTTTCCTTGAAGTCCAGTAACACTGCCCATCCCCACTCCTAACCCCTTCAAACCTCTCTGATGATAACCCCAATGACTCTGACAGTGATGGAGAAGCCCCGAGGCCCACACTCCAGTTCCTTCACTCTGAGCAAGATGGAAGGGAATTGGGAAAAAAAAAAAAAGAGAGAGAGAGAAAGAACAAAAGGAGGCAGGAAGAGCAGAAACTGCTACTCCAGGATGGTTTCCAAGGAAAATATCACCCTCTTCAGCAGGAGCAGGCAGCTGTTGTTAGCAACCAGCATACACAGCCAGGGCTCTCCAGCAAGCAGAGGGGGAGGATGGATGGGTTTGGGGGATGAAGATTAATTACCCCATATTCCAGGGACGAGCCCTGCCTCTGCATGTGGCATGTGGCTGCTGAGGATGAAGGAGAGAATTTGTCTTCTTCCCTCAGCTGCCAAACTCCAGCTTTCACCAGAGCCTGACGGAAGCAGAGGTGCAGTCCAGGCCCCTGACAAGCCCAAATCCCTTCAAAAGTTTCAGACCAACATTTTATTTCTTTTCTTATTAATTCATGCAGCTACTCTGCTTTAAAAGAGCGCAGAAAGTACAGCAACAGGGCAGAAACTGGGTATGACCCTCACGGAGACGTGAGGTGCCCCCATTAGCACCAGCACAATGGCGACGAAGTGGCAAAGGGTTGTGTGAGGGGCGAGGAAGCCCGGGGAGTGGGGGCACTGTCCTCTTAATCTCGGTGAGCTCAGACGGAGCCTAACCCCGAGTGCCTCTACTCCGCCCCCGGGCCGGCTCCCCTACCCACCCACCCGGTCGCTCAGCAACGGTCGACGCGGCCGGGCCGAGGCGAGAGGCTGAGCCGAGCCGGAGTTACCCCAGTGCCAGGTCTGCCATGGCTCAGCGGAGCCTCTGCACACAGGTAACGCGGGGGTGCTGAGCCGCGCGGGCACCCACAGCCCTGCACACAGGCACCCACCCTGCAAACGGCCCTGCACACAGACCCCCCCCATACACACGGCTCTGCACACAAGACACCCACCCTGCAAACAGCCCTGCACACAGGCACCCACCCTGCAAACAGCCCTGCACACAACCCCCCCCTCCCCCCCCCCCTC